>CAUYSK010031900.1:0-36589 GCA_963575035.1 Avahi laniger
GTGCAATGTGCACCACGCAATGGGATGGACATATTTGAAACCTGGACTGAGGGGGGGAGGGGGGGCAAGGGCAACACACGTAACCTAAACATCTGTACCCTCATATTATGCTGAAATAAAAAAAAAAAAAAAAAAAAAAGAGCAACTGAGCAGAAGGAATAAAAATTAGAGTTCAAAACTATCAAGGTGTGACTGAGATGTAAGGGAAACAAGTCACAAATAAAAGCCAAAAAAATATGTGTAAATTATTTTTTTGGTGATCGTCTAAATACCAAGTGATACTTGGGGAATTCTAATGAATAAAAGCCATTGGTAGAGCAGACAGCTTAGCAGAGATTTGAGAGGCCATGCACTACTGGAGAATTTCAGAGTTAAAAGGCTTTAATTAATACCCTGGGCTTTCAATTAATATCTCCAGAAACTATAGGAGTAACACACATATCAATAAGAACCACATAATAGGTATGAAATTTAGTTATTAGAAATAAAGGCTTACTTTACACAGAATAGCTTACCTTAAAAAAAAAAACTTAAAAGTTTGTGTCATTACTATTAAGGAGATCCACTAGTAATTTATCTGCCTGCCAAAATAAAGCTCAACACTCTTTAGAAGGTGATAACATAATCAAAACCCTTTACTACATATCAATCAAAATGTCCAATACATAATCAAAATTACTAGTTATATGAAAATACAGGAAAAGGTGATTGCTAATCAAGAAATAAAACCAACAATAGAAACAGAGCAAGGAAGTTAAAAGGAGATAGTAACTTCAAAAAATTATGATTATTTTAAAGAAAATATAGAAAACAATAGAAACTAATGGACATTCTAGAACAGCAAAATAAAGAATTAGAAATTAAGAGCTCATCTGATGAGTTTAACAGCAGACTAGACACAGGAGAAGATGGTATTACTAAATTTGAGTAAAAAATATCTAACATGAAATTCAGAAGGAAAAAAAAGCAGAGTATAGAAAACATGTAGGACATGCTCAATCTAATGTATGCCTAATTGAGTCCAAGAAAAAGAGGAGAAAAAATAAAAGTAGGAGAGAAATTTTATTTGAGGAAATAAAGACTGAAAGTTTGTAAATCCCATGAAAGATAAAACCTCAAATTTCAGACAGTTAGCAACCCCCCAAGAAAAATAAATTGAAAAAATTACACATGAGCACATCACAGCCAAAGGAAAAGAAATATGTTAACTCCAGAGGAGCAGGAATAAGACCAACTGATGATTTTTCAAAGTCAGCTGGAAGACAGTGCAATGACATCTTTAAAACAAAGAAAAAAAATCCTAATTTAGAATTCCACACCCAGCATGATTAGCTTTCAAATAAAATATAGTCAAAAATCAAAATATTTCCAGAAAAGTAAATATGAAAGAATTTGTTGTCAACAGACCTGAAAAAATTTTAAAGAAAGTTTATTGATGTGAAGGGAATTTATTTCAGAGAAAACAGAGAAATTAAGAGCACCAGACAGAGTAAATATGGGAATAAATGCAAATGAATATTGACTGTTTAAGAGTAAAAATAACATTGATTTAACACACATATAAAACTAAAATACAGGACTAAGGGCAGCACTGGAGAAATGGAAGAAACTGTTGTAAACCTTTTTCATATTTTGTGAAAAGAAAAAGGAACTAAATGTATGGGAGACTATATAGAATAAATATATAATGTAATAAATTAATAAACTTTATCTCACTAAAGAAATCTGAGATATTTATATCTATACCCATATCTATATCTACATATAGTTAGAGAGACAGAGAAAGTGAGATTGAAAATGAAAGAAAGCATGTATCTGTGTGTGTGTGTGTGTATGTCAGTGTGTTTTCTGTTAGCCTTTTGTGCATTTTAAATCTATGTCTATAATACCATTATCTCACATGAGACTATTGTGAATATATATTTTTATAGTCTTTGGATGTACATAATAAAATATGGATAGATAAAATATATCTGAGATTTTGTCAAAATAACTAGGGAGGAGGATTGTAATAGGTGCATGAGGATTGTTTTAGCTGAGTGGTAGGTACTTGGAGACATACATGTCTTTTCTACTTTGTATCGTTAATCTTTTCTATGGCAATTTGAAAAATTGCATCTTACCATCACATTCATAACACACACATACAACTTCACATTCTAAAATCACCCCTCTCTCTCTCTCTCTTTCCCTCAGCTCTCTTATAGATGCACTCTCCTTCATGAATATCTATCTTTTTCCTACTATATCTCTCTTCCCTTTCCAATGGATATCTAGCTGGTCTTGAAGTTTTCAGTTTTCCAGTTTCCCCTCACTTTCACTACCCTAATCTGTAAAATAGAATGCCAAGAAGGAAAAAGAAACCCTCTTGGAAGGATGACACCTGGGAAGAGAATGAGAAAGTGGTGAGGGAGAGGCCAGATTGCTCATTGTTCATTTGTTTTTATCATTTTTCTCAACTTATCACATCTAACTATCAGGCTTACTCTGAAGTTATAGGTCTCCCATGAAAAACACCTAACACAGAACCTGGCAAATAGTAAATGCTTAACTGCTGGTGTTTCTTGCACTCTGTATAAACAGAGTACTCTCTGTAGGGTATGTACTCTCATGTACCATACATTGTTCACATATGTTGTTTTATCATGCATGTCATGTGACTGTAATATATAAATAATGAGTGAGGGAATGAATCAAAGTAACAGCTAACAGAAAAACATATGTTAAGTGAGTGTCCTTTATAGGTGACTAATGACTCTAGACAAAAGTGTAAGTGAACAATAAGAGGAAGCATGCACATACCCTGCATACTGAATGATGAGTCAAAGCAAGCCATCCCCCACTTCAATGACACCAAGCTATTCTTCCTCCCCTGAAAATACCATGAAATGTAACAATACTTTATTTTCTCTTTTGCCGCTCTCTCTGTTGTCAGTCTGAAGGCATTTAAAATAAGATTTTCTCTTAAGAACTTAGAAGTAAAGGAAATACCATTATCTATAGAGAAGAAAATGATAAAGGCAATCTAGCAACAAAATGTTTTGCAAAAAGGTATTTTGTCTACAAAAAATAAATTGCATATAATAGTGAATTCTAAAGCGAAGAAAAACAAGCTAGAAACTTAGAGATGTTACTACTATTTATATACGTGTAATATTTTTGCCAAATGTAAATATTATTACAGAAGTCACAGCTTGATCTCTATTGGGTGTTCACCACTGAAATTCAAATATATCAGAATATGAGTAGCAGACATGTGAAGTCCACCTACCAGGAGTTTCTTTGTATGAAATCAAACAACTTTTTGGAAAGAAACATTATAATAGAGCTAAGCATTCAAATGTTTCTAATAGCAATGCCACTATCCTTAAACAAAAATTATATATTCTGATGACCAAATAGTGTTCTTTCCTCATATCTGTTCCATTGCCTCATGGATTCACGTCTAAATTTTTAGAGGAAGACTGCTGAGGATGAAAAGATACATGGCTCATTTCTATGAAATTTCTCTTAAAACTTTGAGAAATAAGACAATCTACATAACAATATATCTCTGTTTAGGAGAAAGGCATTCTTTTTGTTCCAGCATACTCAACAGCACAGTTTGAGTACATTGCAGCCTGTGAAATAACAAAATGGCGACAGCTGGCCCTCAGTTGGACCTCTGCAGGGGGAGGCATAGTGCTCAGAAGGAAGAACCCTACACACAAAGCAGTGAGGATGGGCCCCAGCACCTGCAGGTCCTTCCACAAGCAGCAGAGGCCTCAGCATTGAAACTATATAAATGGAGGCCAAAATGCACAAGGAGGAAATTGTCAAAGACCACGTGATAGCTGTGAGAATTTAATCATGGGCATTCAATAAAATATTGTGAACAAAATAACTTGAAGAAAATCTGGGTCCTGTGAGCAGGAAAAATGAATGAATTGGATTGTGAATAGCTGCTGGTGAGGCCTGAAGGGATCTTAACATGTAAGAAGGGTGTGGACTCAGAGGACAAATTTAGTCACTGCAAATTCATTTGTAGCCCACATTTGGGATGGAATGGAGAAACACATGCACAGTGCTATTTAAGCTTAATGGCTGTAAATTCTACTCTAAAGCAAATGATCATGGGAGACATAATCTGAAAACTATACTCATAAACAAAAGAATAAAATTGATGTTTATTTCTTTCTCTTTTACTAATATAGAAATAATACTGATTAGTACTATAGAGTAATAATGAAATTTTTGCAACAAGTAGCATAATTTCTAAAAAGAAGCAAACAAAACAAGAGCCTATTTAAGTAAACTGCATGAAGGTATTAATGGTACGAAGACTCTGAAGTCAGACAATCTCAAGCCTGAATTGCACTTCTGCTACCCACTAAAAATGTGGGCTTAGATATATTTCACTTTTTTGTACTTTATGGAAGGTGTTAATTTTTTTTATTTCAGAATATTATGGGAGTACAAATGCTTTGGTTACATATATTGTCTTTGCACCACCCGAATCAGAGCTACAAGCGTTCCTACCCTCAGAAAGTGCACACCATACCCATTAGGTGTGAATTTACCCATTCCCTCCCCATTCCCACCTGCCTGACACCCGATGAATGTTACCTCCATATGTGCACATATGTGTTGATCGATTAGTGCCAATTTAATGGTGAATACGTGTGGTGTTTGTTTTTCCATTTTTGTGATACTTCACTTCAAAGAATGGGCTCCAGGTCCATCCAGGATAATACAAGAGGTATTAGTTCACCATTGACCTAAGTTTCTCTTTCTTGTTCTGTAAAATGAAAAAAATTATACCAACCTCCTAAAGTATTGAATAAACTAAATAAAATAGCATACCAAAATCATTTAACTTAGAAGGTGGTACACGTTGAGAACTCAAAAGTATGCAGTATATTATTATTATCTTCATGATTATATTTTTAAACAACTAAATATGAACAAGTTCTATATATAGATGTTTATTAATATAATAGAAAACTATTAAAACATTTTAGCTGGGAAGTATTTCATTCTACATTCTAATTATCCCTTTGCCTGCCTATCTTGGTCATTAAGAAAAATTAACATAAGTGCACACACACATACACACACACACTCTGTCACGTCATACACACATGCAATTCCAAAGCTGGCAACAAGGAGCAGGATGAGTTCAAGCCCTGACGATAAATGGGCCATCAGCCTGGATAGTTTCCCATATAAAATTATTTCAACATCTCAGCTTCTTCATCAAATTAATTACAATGCTAATAATGCTACTTTATGCAAAGGTGAAGAATCAGTAGTTAAGATTTATAAGGCATTTTGAAATATTTTTAAAATTCTTACTATCCTAAGAAGGAGACAACTTAATTGTTTTCATTTTTACAGTTTTTCACTGCATTTTTACTTTGTTCTCAGCTTTTTTATTTTTTCAGAGTCAGCCTGCCAAGGAAATAGCATTTTAAAATAACCATTTTCATTCTTTAACGTGTCAGTACCCTCCTCCTAACAATTAGTCACTGTTCACAATACAGAGACAAACAGACATCTATTTGAGCCTCAGTATGAAGCATGTACTGTTGTAATAAATGGAAGCACTCTAAAAAGGTCCCATGACTTTTACTTCAGATAGGTAAATAGACAAAGCAAGAATATTATTCACAAAGCTAAGAAGAACTTGATGAAAAACCAGTCATGTTTCATTTCACTAGTAAAAGAGAAAAAATATTTTCTATTTACTGTTATTATGCACTATCACAGCACAGTGGTTCAAGAGTTCACCAGTTATCAAGAGAATGCAATATGAGTTTTGCAGGAGTGGCTTCCCTCTATCTACATGACTTAGTCTTGGGTACTTGTACAGGAAAGGACATTTTCTCAATCATCACAATTTGATTAACTCATGTTTCTTTTATGGAATTTTTAATGTTGAATGGAACCTTTCATCATCAGCTTCCTCCATCATTTCACAAGAAAACTTTCCTGTTTCCCACTGGATTTCAACATAGGTGAGAAAATGTTAATTTAAATGTATTTAAATTGACTGTCAAAATGTGATTTGGTAAAAATCCATTGAAATAATCTTCCAAATGCCCTGATGCATTAAATATTTGCAGGTACACCTATATTGCACACAGGGAATGTGTTTATCTCCATTTTATAAATAGTCTTCAACAGAAAAAAGGGAGCCCAGAAATTGACAGCTGGTCTAGACAGAATTTCCACATAGTGAGTATATGCTTGCACAAAGCTTTTATTCTGTTTGCATAGATAATAATGTAGCTCATTAATTAGTTTTGGAAGGCATATATTGTAGGCTGAATGTTACCTGGCAAGCATTCAAAAGACACAAGTTTATATTTTATTTTTCTCTTTGGAGGAATATTCTTTAAGAAATGAATTTCATATATTAGAAAGGCTATTCTCCTCATAAAACATTAAAGGATTGCAACAGTGAAATCTCATTTTTGCCATTCTGTTTAATTAAAATCTAGCTTTGGAAAGCTCAAGTACATACAACTTAGAGTAGGTATGAAATTGCTAATAGACAAACTAAAAAGTACCAAATAAATCAAGATATCAAAGAACCACTAATAACCTAGGCTGTAGCAAATGGACCCATTAAAATGTTTAATTATATGTTATAAATACCTCTCAGCATCACTGTGAATATTTTCACATAATGTGATTGCTAGATCTAATATCTGATAAAGGAAAAGAGTTATTGAAAGAATTTTAAAATAATACTAGTTTTATTAGAGTTATTTATCAACTCTAATGAATGAAACATAAACATTTTTCTGTCTTTTTGATACTGGTAAATTGCTACATCTAACAAAGGCACACAAAGCTTACTGACTTCTCCTATTATACATAATACATGCAAAAACATTTATATAGCATCCATTATATCCATAATAGTCTTGCTCAGTGCTACAGGCATTGCAAAGATGAATAAATATGGACTCTACCATCAATGAGCTTACAGTTTATTAAAATACATGACCACTACAGTAAATGATGATAACATGGACACTTATTTTTTAAGAAATTGAGGGTTATAGATTATGGGATAGTAAATATTTTAACTGAGAATGATTGAACCTTTAAAAGTTAATGGAAAATATTTAGAAAACAGGTGAAGAGCATTCAGATTGATTATATGTCATTGTCTGTGTATGAGTAAGAGCAGAAGACAAAGTTTAGCTCAAACATGTGGGATGAGAAGGTGAATTGTGGGAAGTAATTTGGGAAAGGAAGAGGGAAATAGGAGTTGAAAACTAGACCATAAATTACCTTGAGCACCTGACAAAGGCTTTGTGCCTTTATTCCCTTGAGGAAAAAGACCCAAAAAAGGCTGTTCTAAATGGTGCAATCAATCATGATTTTTTTTTAAAAGACAGTAAAAATTACTGAACAGATTCCACCTAACTACAGTTGACTCTTGAACAATATGGTTTTGAACTTGGAGGGTCCATTTATACACAGATTTTTTTTTTCAATAAACACAGTTGATCTTCTTTCTCTATTGACAGGTTCCTCAACCCCACAACGAAATGTGGATGGAAAATACAGTATTCGTGGGATGTGAAACCCTTGTCTGTGAGGGCCAACTTTTCCTGTCCACAGGTTCTGCTGAACCAACCACAGGACTGGAGTATTCCTAGATTTTAGTGTCCCTAGGAGTCCTGGAAGCAATTCCCCCACAGATACAGGGACAGCTGTATATAGTGTATGAAGCTCAAGCTCAGGACGGAAAACAAACTTAGGTAAAATAAATTAGTTACTTAAAATTTATCTCACTTGCTTAGTTTAGGTACACTTTTCAAAATGTGTAAGTCACATGATTATCATGTATATAAATGAGCTGATAATAAAATGCAAGCTCAGAATATTTTGCCAAGTGTATCAGCATACAATCATCTCTACTCTAAATGTAGAAGTATTTGAAAGAAAAATAACCTCACAACAGAAACTGCTACTCAAAATGCACAATGATTGCATTAATAGAAGATGATTGTAACAATTAAATATGATGCTTACAAGTATGCTTTAGGAAAAAAAAGGTGAATTGGAAAAAAGGAGTGATTATTTTTGGGCATTGTACCACACATCTCTCCAATTAGCAGTTATTATATATCACATGTGTTGTTTGTAAATGCATGAATATGCTCAGGCATATTTCAGATGAATGAGCTTTGAAATCTCAGGTGCATATCTTTGAGTACAGGGATAATGTTTCAGATTTCTTTCATATTTTGCAGCTTTGACTAGTTTAACATTTTCATAAAGCAGATTATCTAAAAATTTTCCATGAATTGAATTACTGTAATTTTAAGAACATCAGAAATCTTAACAAGATTGCCGACTACAGTCAAGGCTTTTTGTATCTTCCCAGTAGAGGAGTTGAGGGTGGGACTGAGGGGAGTGGAGGGTGATAACTAATCAGGAGTGGACCACAGGGTCTGACACTAGTGAAGTCCAGGATACCACCAGCAGGAACTGAACAGCTGAGAGAGAGGAGGATAAAAGGGAGAAATCAACACCAACCAAATTGGGAGAATTCTGGAGCCCAGAAAAAGGGTAGGGGATTTTTCCCTCTTCCCCACCTGGGTGCCTCAAGCCTACAACGGAACACAGAGCTTTCATCCCATGGGGGAGTACCACAAGGAACCAGAGAGCCAGCATCCCTGCATCTGAACGCCCCCATCCTATGCATCTCTTCCACTCCTCATACCCCAAGAAGTAATTTTGGCTCCAGCCACTTACAGATGTGTGGCCGCACCCAACCCATAGCAACTTCCAAAGCACCTTGGGACTGAGCCTGCCTCGGGCGACAGGGAGCTCACTCCCAGCCAAGCCTGTCTCAGACAAAGTGGCCGCCACTGGGATTCAGAAAGGAGGGTAGTCGCAGTGCCTCAGCCACAGAGAACAGGAGAGCAGACTGGTGCTACTCCCCATCCAACTCCAGAGTGGTATAGGAAGACCATGGCCCCTCTCCCCCACCATAGCAGCTGCTGGAGTGCTCTGTTCTGAGTGGCCCTGCCCCCTTTCAGCTCAGGGGGCATGTTTCTGCCCAAGCCAATGAGGCAGCTTCAGTTTATGACCTTCCTGCCCACAGTCATTTGGAACATCTGCCTGGTTACAGCACAGGTTGCAGGTTGGGGAGGCATTGAGGAGAGGCCCTGGTTTCAGAGTAGGGCAGCGAGTGAGAGCCCATGCCCATAGGGAGGGTATGGAGAAGTACAGGAGATCAGGGGTCTGTAAGTGCGCCCCCTACCCTCTCCAACCCCCAAAGAACTGCCATATTGGAGTTTACTGAACCTGGAAGACTCAATTTACACAAATATTGGTTTTCATGGCACCCAAATGCCTCTGTTAACTCAGGCTAAATTGGAGAAGCTGCCCCTACCATCACTCACTTTAATAGGGAGTTCAGTTTGATTCAAGAGTTCCTTGAGCTGCTACTATTCCCCTGGTAGGAGTGTCCTCCTGATGGAGTTTTCTGTGGATAGAGAGCAGACACTCTGGTTGAAGGGGGCCACTTCAGCCCCTCCTGAGCAGCTTAGCCCAGAGGCAGGGAACAGACCTTTAACACCTGCATACCCCTTACTAGCATTTGTGGAACTGGCGGGCAGGCTTACCCAACCTAGCCCCACCCAGCCTCATTCCCCCACCTGCTTCAGCTGTGCTGGTGAAGAGAGAACACACCTGGAAGTTTCAGGGCCCCACACACCATCAGGTGCATTAGAGGGCTTCTCCAGAGGAACTGGGCTTCCTCACAGGATCCAAAAACAACAGTGCAGCTTTTTCCCTCCAGTAAACACCACCTAGTGACAGGGAAGTCAATTCGCATACCCCTTAGAGCATTTATTGACTCAATCATAGAGGCTATGGTTGATTCTCGCCCCAAGGACCACCTACTGACTCAGAGATTAAACTGGGCATGTCGTTATCTAAGCAAAAGAAAATACAAAAGGAATTACAGAACACAGTGGAAAGTCTTAAGAACAGGTTAGATCAGGCAGAAGAAAGAATCTCAGAGCTTGAAGAAAACACCTTTCAATTAAACAAGTCAGTAACAGAGATAGAGCAGAGAAATAAGAGGAATAAGCAAATGCTACAAGAAATATGGGATTATGTAAAGAGGACTAACATAACAATCACAGGCATACCAGAGGGTGAAGAAGAAAATACACAAGAGTTGGATAATTTATTTGAGGAATAATTGAGGAAAATTAACCAGGCCTCACTAGAAATCTAGATATCCAGGTACAAGCTCATAGGACTCCTGGAATATTCACTACAAATAGGAATACACAATGACTCATAGCCATCAGACTGGCCAAAATAAATATGAAAGAGGCCCTCCTAGGAGCCATAAGGTGAAAGCAGCAGGTAACTTACAAAGGAAAACCCATCAGACTAACTGCAGACTTGGCAACTAAGACCCTACAAGCAAAAAGGGATTGGGGCCCAATTCTCAGTCTTCTGAAACACAATAATGTCCAGCCTAGAATTTGTATCCTGTAAAACTAAGTTTCATATATAAAGGGAAATAAAGTATTTCTCAGACAGGCAAACATTGAGGGAGTTCATTAAGAGAAGATTTGCCCTGCAGGAAGTACTCAGAACTGCATTATTAAAGGATCAGCATAATAAACACTTATCAATGTAAAACTATGCAAAAGCTAAAGAGCAAGGCCAGATACCATAACAGCTCAAGAAATAAAACAAAGCAATGAAATTCAATGCAACAGGATGAACAGAAAACCACACCACTTATCAATTCTTTCAATAAATATGAATGGCTTGAACTGCCCACTGAAGAGATATAGGCTGGCTGAATGGATAAATATACACAAGCCAAGCATCTGTGGTCTTCAGGAAACACATCTAACCCACAAGAACTCATCCAGACTCACGGTGAAGGGATGAAAAACAATATTTCATGCTAAAAAAAAAAGTTGGCATAGCAGTACTCATATCAGATAACTTAGTCTTCAAATCGACAAATGTAATGAAAGACAAGGACAGTCATTATATAATAGTAAAGGAAACAATTCAACAAAAATATATAAAAATGTTAAATATTTACTCACCTAACACAGGAGCAACAAGATTCATAAAGCAAATCCTACCTGAACTAAACAAAACAATAGACAGCAGCACTTTAATAGCTGAGGACTTCAACACCCCACTGACAGAAAAGGACAGATCCTCCAAATAGAAAATAAACAAAGAAACAAGAGACTTAAGTAGAACTCTAGAATATGTGGGTCTAACAGATATTTACAGAACATTCTACCCCCAAAACCACCAAATATACATTCTTCTCATCAGCTCATGGGACATTCTCTAAGATTGATCACATCCTAGACCACAAAACATGTCTCAACAAATCTAAAAAAATATAAATTATACCATGCACCTGCTCAGACAACAGTGGAATAAAATTAGAAATCAACTTCAACAGAAACACTCATCTATTCACAAAGTCATGGGAACTACCAACCTACTGCTAAATGATAGTCAGGTGAAGGATAAAATTAACACAGAAATCAAAAGATTCTTTGAATTAAATGATAATGGGGAAACAAGTTATCAAAATCTGTGGGATACAACTAAAGCAGTCCTGAGAGAAAAATGTATAGCAAAAAAATACCTACATCCAAACACAGAAAGATCACAAATCAACAATCCAATGAATCATCACAAAGATCTGGAAAGGCCAGAGTAAACCAATTTGAAACCAAGCAGTAGAAAAGAAATAACCAAGATCAGAGCACAAATAAATGAAATTGATAACAAAAAACTATATGGAAAATTAATAAAACAAAAAGCGGATTCTTTGAAACAATAAACAAAATTGGCATGCCTCTCACTAGATTAACCAGAAGCAGAACAGAAAGGACTCTAATAAGCTCAACTGGGAATAAAAAAGGAGAAATTACAACATATACCATAGAAATAAAAAATATCACCTCTGAATACTATAAAAATCTCTGTGCACATAAACTTGCAAATGTAGAGGAAATGGACAAATTTTTAGAAATGCACAGTCTCCGTGGGCTCAATCAGGAAGATATAGAATTCCTGAATAGACCAATATCATGTATCAAAATTGAAACAGTAATAAAAAATCTTCCTAAAAAAAAAGTCCCAGACCAGATGGTTTCACACGCAAATTCTCTCAGACCTACATGAAGAACTGGTGCCTATCCTGCAGAAATTTGTCCACAACATCAAGAAGGAGGGAATCCTCTCCAACACGTTTTATGAAGCCAACATCACCCTGATACCAAAACCAGGAAAGGACGCAACAAAAAAGAAAAATTAAAGACCAATATCCCTTATGAATATAGATGCAAAAATTCTCAATAAAATCAAGCAAATTTAATTCAGATGCTCATCAAAAAATTACTCTTCATGAGCAAGCAGACCTCATCCTAGAGATGCAAGGATGGTTCAACATATGCAAATCTATAAATGTAATTCACCACATAAATAGAAGTAAAAACAAAGACCATATGATCCCCTCAATAGATGCAGAAAAAGCATTCAACAAAAATCAGCACCATTTATGATAAGAACCCTTAACAAAATAGGCATAGATGGGACTTATCTCAAAATGTACAAGCCATATATGACAAACCCACAGCCCACATCATACTGAATGGGGAAATATTGAAAGGAAGCATTCTCATTTAGAACTGGAACGAGACAAGGTTGCCTCTATCACTGCTTCTATTCAACACAGTGCTGGAAGTCCTAGCCAGAGCAAACAGACAAGAGAAGAAAATCAGGGCACCCAAATGGGGGCAGAAGAGGTCAAGCTTTCGCTCTTTGCAGATGATATAATCTTATATCTAGAAAACCCCAAAGGTTCTGCCAAGAGACTATTAGAACTGATAAACAAGTTCAGTAAAGTCTCAGGTTAAAAAATCCATGTACACAAATCAGTAGCATTCACATATGCCAACAACAGTCAAACTGAGAACCAAATCAAAACTCAATACCTTTCACAATAGCAACAAAGAAAATAAAATACCTAGGAATATATTTAACTAAGGAGGTGAAGGACTTCTACAGGGAGAATTATGAAATACGAGGAAGGAAATAGCAAAGGACACAAACAGCTGGAAAACCAAATCATGCTCATGGATCGGCAGAATGAACATTGTTAAAATGACTAAACTACTCAAAGGGATCTACAGATTCGATGCAATTCCATTGAAATAACAACATAATTTTTCACAGATCTGGTAAAAATAAGTCTATGCTTTGTATAGAATCAGAGAAGAACCCATATAGCCAAAGCAACCTTAAGCAAAAAGAACAAATTGGGAGGCATAGATTTATCAGACTTCAAGCTATACAATAAGGCTATAGGAAGCAAAACAGCATGGTACTCCCACAAGAATACAAGCATAGACCAATGGAACAGGACTGAGAACCCAGACATAAAACCATCCTCATATAGCCATCTAATTTTTGACAAAGCAGACAAAAGTGTACACTGTGGAAATGAATCCCTATTCAATAAATGGTGCTGGGAAAATTGGATAGGCACATGTAGAAGACTGAAACAGGATGCACACCTCTCACCGCTCACAAAAATCAACAGACAATGGATAACAGACTTAAACCTAAGGCAAGAAACCATAAAAATTCTATTAATAGAAGAAAATGTTGGAAAAATTCACAGATACCAGCATAGGCAAAAAATTTATGAAGAACACCCAAAAGGCAATCACAGCAACAACAAAAATAAATAAATAGGACCTGATCAAATTATAAAGCTTCTACACAGCCAAAGAAACTATCACTAGAGCGAATAGACAACCTACAGAATGGGAGAAAATATTTTCATGCTATATATATGACAAAAGGCTAATAACAAGAATCTATATAGAACTCAGGAAAATCATCAAGAAAAAATCAAACAACCCCATTAAAAAGTGAGCAAAAGACATGAACCAAAACTTTTCAGAAGATAGACTAATGGTTAAAAATATGAAAAAATGCTCAACATCTGTAATCATCAAGGAAATGCAAATCAAAACCACAATGAGATATCACTTAACTCCAGTGAGAATGGCTTTTATCAAAAAGTCCCAAAATGATAAATGTTGACATGGACACAGAGAGATAGGAACACTCATACACTACTGGTGGGATTGCAAAGTAGTACAACCTCTGTGGAAAGTAATATGGAGATACTCCAAAGAACTAAAAATAGAAATACCATTTGATCTAGCAATCCCGCTATTGGGTATCCACCCAAAGGAAAAAAAGACATTCTATAAAAGAGACATCTGCATTCAAATGTTCATGGCAACACAATTCACAATTGGAAAGATGTGGAAACAACCCAAGTGCTCATCAATATATGAGTGGATTAATAAAATGTAGTATATGTATACCATGCAATACTATACTACCTAGTCACAAAGAACAATGGTAAACTAATACCTCTTGTATTATCCTGGATGGATCTGGAGCCATTCTGCTAAGTGAAGTATCATAAGAATGGAAAAAGAAGCACCACATGTACTTACTATCAAATTTAGACTAATTGATCAACACTTACGTGCACGTAAGGAAGTGACATACATCAGGTGTTGGGCAGGTGGGTGGGCAGAGGAGGTGATATGTATATTGACACCTAATGAGTGCAGTGCTCACTGTCTGGCGGATGGGCACACTTGTAATTCTGACTTGGGCAGTGCAAAGGCCATATATGTAACTTAAACGTTTGTAACACCATAATATTCTGAAATAATAATAAATAAAAAAGAAATCCTACCTACCCCCAAAGCTTAAGTCATGTTCCATTGACTGACAAAATTACTTAGTTTTACATGCAATTGCCACCCATTAGCTGTGACAAAATAAGCTACTTTGGTCCATTAACACTTTAAAAATCACAGGCTATAAAATGGAAGAGTTAGAACAAACTGTAGAAATTTTTTAGTGCAGTGATTCACAAAGTGCCTTCTGTAGAATGCAAGGTTCACAAATTATTTTTGGGAAAAACGATTCTATGGTCAAAATGACTTTAGGAAATACCAGGCATAAGGTTTTCTTCCTGGTAGTAAATAACACAAATTATTATAATAAAGGATTTGATAAGACTCTTGGTAAAGAGCATAGCTGCATTTCCTTTATATCCATATTTCCCAAAATTATTTAAAGAGAATCTTTTTAAACTTCCCATAATCATAGTGACCCATGAAAACACATTAGGAAATGTTCCAACCCAAATGCCTCGTGTTGTGGGGAAATGCAGCATAATACAACGTTTAAGATCCCAGGGTTTATATTCAAAGAAAGCTCTGCTGTCTACAAGCTCTGTAACCTTAGACAAGCCACACTGGTTTTTATAAGCATCAGTTTTTTCACCTTACAATTTAGATAATACCTGTATCTATATAATGAAGTAGTTATGAGGATTAAATATAAAATGCTTTCCCAACTTCATTTACATATTAACACGCAATACCATCAGATATGATTGTTTTAATGATGAGGCAAATAAGTCCAGAGAGATAAAGTCAATTGGCCCAAGTTGCTGGTGAATACTAGCCATCATGGCCTTGACCTCACCTTTACTTCACCTTGCTGACCCATTGGTTTGTTTGTGTTCATAATAAATTATCTAACCAGTTGTCTAAAAGTGCTCTTAGGCAATAAAAAAAAAGGACAGGGATATGTCCTTGATATCCGATATCAAGGATATGACTCATAGGTCAAGAGTCTAAGCCTAGATAAGATATCCCCTGGGATGTGGTGAAGAGTAGGAAAGCGTTATTAGGTGACAGAAATGTTTTGAGAGCCTTGGCTGTCTGGTTAGGAAAGAACTGAGAAAAAAAAAAATAGTTAAATAGGCTAGAAAGATACTGAAGATAATCTTTCCATTCTTCAAAGCTTGATCTAGGCCTAATCCTATTAGATATTTGCCTTTTTTTAAAAAAATTGACAGTGTAATTCTTCTTATTTTTGGCTCTCTCTTTTCCAAACGTATTGCTTCTCATTTTTCTCTTCTTTCTGTTTCTCATTCTCAACTCTGACGATTCCTGGCTGCTTCGGGATGGTGTGGTAGGACCTGGAATACTCACACTTCAGATACATCGGAGTTCAGACCTGCTCTAGCTCCACAGTTATGCTGATTGATTATACCATGGCAAGCAGTGGATGACACTTGGTCTCACTGAGATTCTGGCTGAACTCTCAAGTAATATACTGCTTTCTAACATTTTTTAGAGATCAACTGAATTAGAGAAAGGCATATAAAGAGCTTGCAGAACACAAAGTAAACACACACACTTACACTAAGCTACTATAGACAAAAAATAGAGTTTGAAAAAAGGTAAGTTCAATATGGTAAGAACAATATACAAAAGATAAAAACTCAGATATATTCATAGATTACATATATTAATATTAAATGGGTTTCCTAGAATCCCATAAACACTTAGACAAAAATAGTGAGATTGTGTCTAATCTTTGACTGCAGCACTGAGAGAAGGTTATGAGAAATCATGCTTATTGTCCTTTGTATTAACAATGAACTAGATGTGAATATATTAAACATGACTTGGTTTAAATAACCTTTCTAGGTTTTCAGTTTATATAGCGTCTTGAGTTAATTAGTCTCCAATTTTTTGTTAAATTTGTAAAAGTAGAACATTTAAAAATGTTTGTCTTAAATTTACTAAAACTAATAAACTTGAAAATTGTGAAAAGTTTATTCACTCTATATAAAATTTTTTTTTGGTTCTATAGAAAATGATCATATAATCTTAATCTTTAGGTATTTTAGGTCTGATAAATTTTTGATAGACAAAATTATAGCACATTTTTCATATGTAGGTGTCTCAGCTCTAACTATTTATTGCAGTAAGGTGTGGCATTATGTAACACAGAAGGAAAACCTTTAAGAACTATACTTGTTCATCTTTTTCCTCAAATTCTTGGTCATCCTAAAAACTACTACCATAAAACCTTCCCTTCCTTCTTTGGAAAACTACAGCCCTGCCCAGATTTCTTTCCTCAAAAATCCCTTTCTTATCACATTTGATTCTACCTTCACTGAGAATAATTCGATGATGTCAAATTTATTGTTTCCCTTATGTTTTGAGATATTTTATTACTTATTTAAAAAATCTTTCTATGTTTTCAAAACCAGTGCATCCAACATCTATTATTAAAAAGTTCCATATTTTCCCCCATGGCTTTGCTATGCCACTTGTTCAATATAACAAATTTTTGCATATGTATGACCTAATTAAGTTCTCCATTCTGTTCAAATATTCTGTTTTTTTAAATCCCTGTGCTTTTAAAATTACCATAGCTTTTATAATATGTGTTAACATATGATAGAAGTAGCTGTTTTTTCTCATGACTTTGACAGTTTGGGCTTTAAATATTTTAAGGTTATGTTGTTAAGTTCACACAAGCTCTTGATGATGGCTATATCCTGTTTTTTCTTAAATATTATATTAATATGAAGTAAATCTTTATGAAATTAGACTGTATTTTGACCTATAACAAGATTTTTACATGAGCTGACTGTTGATAAGGAATCATGTAATTTATCTTTCCCTTTATGTTTCAACCATTTGGTGTGATTTAGTTTTAGAGGTGCCGTATATAAACAACATATAAGTTTTTGAAAGCCAATGTAATTATCTCTTTTAATAAATTACTGTTTCCTGCCTACATTTAAAATTTCTATTATTAAAATATATCTTTTAGTTACTTAAAATTTAGTATTTTAAACATTTTAAATTTTGTAAAAAATTATACTATTAGGACTATCCTTTAATAACTGTTTAGTGATTATTTGTGGTATTAAACCTTAGTCTTTATAAGCCTAAACTATCATACCCTTTTGTTTCATTTTGTTTTGTTTTGACCTTTAAAAATATGGGTTTGGTTGGGAATAAAATTCTAATTTGGCAATTATTTTAGCACTTAGAAAATACTAATATCTTTTATTCTAGTCTCTATAGTTGTTGAAGGAATGACTAGAATCAATCTAAATGCTATTTCTTTGTAAGAAATAAGTCTCTCTTTGGGAGATATTTATACTAATTCCATTTTTCTGTCACAATTTGTAATTTGACAATGATTTGTTAAGTTGTGGGTTTATTTTTATTTGTTTGGCACAGTATTCAAAGTGGTCTTTTATATAAAGATTCTTCTTGTTTTTCTTCAGTTCTGAAAAACTGTTGGCTATTATTTCCCTAAGTATTACTTCTCTAGTCTTACTTCTATTTTCTGCATATGTTTGCAACCAGACTTGTTCGGAGCCTCTTCATCTTTCTTCCACGTCTCTTCAAAACTCTCCTATAGTTTGTATTGTTCTCTACTTCTCTTGCATCCTGGCTGAATTCTCAGGACTATATTCTAGTTCATGAATTTTTTCTCTCATGCTGTTGACTCTAGAGTTTATTTTGTATTTATTCATTTCTTCAGGTTCCAAATGCCATTAATTTTATGCTAAATATTTCTGGATATATAGACCCACACACATATTATGTACATGTGTATAATTATTTTCATGTATATACACATATATGTATATATACATATAGATATATAGATATGTGTGTATGCATATGTCTGTATATACACAGTATGCATCCATATTTTTGTTTTATTTTTGCCTGTTTTGCATCTTTATTTTTCTAATGAAATTAATATTTCATTTACGTTTGTGAATATTCTAAACATACTTTTTAATTTTTTTGTTATACTTTCTATAAAATTACTTTCATCTGGAATGTATTCAAGTATTAGTTGTCCATTTTGTTAGTAATTCTTAATCGTTAGATATATTTACATATTTTGGAACTTGGAGTTGCAATCTTATTTATAATTTGATATATTTTCATTTATTTTTTATTTTTTTGTTTAGTTTCACTTTTTTCTCTTTATCTCTGTTACATGACCCTGTAAATAAGTTTTGTAGTTTTATGTTACAATGGCATCCTAGATTTCCTTTTCCACAATACTGTGTGGAATGTCTCAGATCTGTTTGCTGGAGGTGACACAAGGAGGGCTGTAATTCATGCCTGGATGCAGGGCCATGTCTTTGCCCTTCTGTATCCTTAGGTCCACAACTGCCTGTAAAGCTGTAGCCTCAGGCCTCAAGTGAATAATTTTTCAAGTCACCATTTCTATAGTTGCCCGCCAACTGCTGACTTTTATCAACTATAGCCTGGCTATAGTCTGTAGTCTCACAAACAGCTCTTCATAGTGTTTCTTACCCTAAAGTGTTGGTTTCCAGACTCATTCGCCCTCTTCTGGATCCATATGCACCAAGACTGTGGCTTCCATCTACCCAGCACTTTGTGAGTTTGTTCTGTTTCTAGTCCATGGACATGTTTATTTTAATTTTTTGCTCAGTTATATTTTGTCTTTTTATTCTTATATATAATATCTATCATTTTTGTAGGTTTGAAGTAGAGGGGTGCATCTGAACATAAACTAACTAAGCCATCTTATTTAGAAGAAATGTCCTTTCTAATATGACTCACACTGCCACCTTTCTTGTTTTTGGTTTTCTTTCCATTTTAAGCTGGGTAATTCCCAAGCAAAACAAAACAAAGAAAAGGATCTTTCTCCTTACAAGAAAAGGGAAAAGAGAGACTCATGAGTACTTTTTCTTTAATATTTTTGTCTAAATACATGAGAGCAATAACAGTGATTACACCTCATAGATTGTCACATATAAATGTGATACTGGAGCAAAGCACCTAGCACAAGCCTGGAATGTATTAAGCACTAACAAAAGTTAGGTCATTATTAATCTTTAAACTTGGTTCTCCTATTAGTGGTTCAAAGCATCCTCGCTGCTTTTTACAGTCAACATGCATCCAGCTCATCCATTAATAACACAATTTGGGAGTTAAGGTTTCCCAATGCTTCCTCAGTAACAAAAAAAGAAAAAAAAAAAAAACACTTGTTCCTCTGGTATTGCACTTTATTCCTACGGGTACTTTATAAACTATGATTTACAAGTAGACTTTCCCTTGTTTTACTCATGCAACTACAGAGTATTCATGTTGGAATGGATTTTCAAGATCATCTATTTGTACCCTCTCAGTTTGTAGATAAGAAGACTGGTTTCTCCCACCAAATAAATTATTTTGGCCCAGTTTATGCAAATATTGAGTAACATAATAGATCTCAAATTCAGGCTTTTTGTCTGTATACTCCTATTTTTATTTTAGCTCCTCTAGCTTATTATAAAAAAATTATAATCTTACTGAAACCCATTATTTTAAGAGCCTTCTGTAATACACATTAGAAGGGAGATTAATATTGGACCACATGAATATAAAATGATATCTCCACACCTTTCCCACTGCCTTAATCCAAACTCCCAACCATAAATTTCTTTCTGTGTAAACCGAAAATTTGGTTCCAGATTTCCAAACCATCCTCATATTTTCAAGTCTATTTTAACTTCATTCTATTAAGAAGAACGAAGGACAGTAAGACTTCATCTAAATTTATTATGAGGTATAAATAGATCATTTTCAAATCTCCTGTACTGTGCATAGTGGTCAAAATAATATTGCAAAGTACTTAAATGCTACATTAGAGATAAAGTGGAAGGTACATTTTTATACACTAATGTCTCTCCCCTTGTGTTTCAACTTTGTGTTATAAGGAAAACCCCTGGGATCCATGCTGCTGATGGATCAACACTAGCTACCATACATACCATGATGTGAAAATACCTGCATACACTTGACACAGGTTTAGTATAGACCTAAATTTGTTAGTTCAAATTTTCAGGCAACAGAATCTCCAATAGCTTCTTTCCCAGGAGAGCTGTCTCTGTTGACTGGCACTAATTATTATAATCATCCTACATAAAAAGTACGACTTTGCTGCCATTATGTTCTTTCCCTGTCATAAGCAGATCCTGATTTTGGAACTGATGAACATACAGCAGAAAATTGTCTCAGGGAAGCTCATAAAACTTCAACAAATAGAAGTGATTTGACTTTTCTTATTTCTACAGGTATTATAAGGCATTTTGGAGGACAAAACTTCTAGAGTCTAGAAATATAAAGAGAAAAATGTCATGTTATTGTAACAAGTATTATAGTTACCTTGACAGCTGGAGAATGGCAATGAGGAGCCTATAAGAAAATATACATAAGCATAGAAATCTTAACCCCATATATCCTAAACCCTCACCCTCAAAATCCATTCAAGTCATGGCTGGTCCTAGGTAAGTTTAGGAAATTGATAATGCCATTTTTGCAATACTCAGTCTTGTTTGCTGAGAGTTTTCCTCATTCCACGGTTCCAATTTTATACAAAATCAAGAACTTATTGTTCGAATCCTCTCTCCTATCCCAGCAGCCACATCAGTGTCAAATTTCTTATAATGGGAGGAAAAACTCTTAAGGAATAGTCAAAAAGCAGAGATTTTATTAGCCATGTAACCCTAAAGAAGTTACTTTGCTTTTTCAATTCTTAACCCATGAAAAGTAGGTAAAATCTACCTCACCAGATTATGTGAGGGTTTGTACAGAGGATATATATGAAAGAGTATTATACAAACGGTGAAGTAGCATGATATTATTATATTAGTCATGTACATACCAGTACAGGTTTAAATTAGTATACTATCACTACACATTGTACATATTCTCTAATTATGAATGTCAAAATATTTTTAAGATGCCAAAAACTAGTGAATAGACAGTATAGTTTGGAGGCCCAGGGAGCCTTTCCATTGCCATGGAAATAGGCAGCTTTCTACTATACCTGGAAGCCTAACATTGTCTCTAAACCAACCCCAATACAAAGAACTCCATAGTTAGCAAGACAGAATTTTTCTAGTGTCAGGGTGATGGATCTCAAGGTATCTACTGTTACCTAGAACCCAGAGCTGCTTGCTCTAAATCACTGAGTTATCTGGGAATCAACATAATCACCCCATGAAAGATGACATGAAATAATCAGAATTCTTTCATTAACAAATACAGAAGCCCAATTAAGCTGACTTAAGCACAAGAGAATTTATTAGAGCAAGACATAAACTGGCTTCAGGCCCAGATAAATCAATGTACCCAAATGATATCAGAAACCCATGTCTTTCTATTTCTTGTTTTGACTTACTTCTGTATTGCCTTCTTTCTTAGGAATGATCTCATGTGGTGGAATTATGGCCAGGCTTTCATCAGCTATGCTGCCAGAATGACACCTTCCATTTTCCAACAGTTTCAGAAAAATCCCCAGGGATAATTCCCATTGAAAAGATTTGGAAGGTCTGGCTTGGATTTGAGCCCAAACTGAGTAATTTAGAATGGAAAATAGATGGTTCCCTGGAGAAAATAGAGTTGTTGCTTTGAGAAGAATGGAAAATGGATGCTAGTCAGGCAAAAACAACAGATGTTCACTACATGCCCATTCTCCATCATTGAAGACATCCTGGGTACAGTCCACTAAAGTTTTATCCCTCTAGGGCCCACTTTGTACTTGGAGATTGCTGTTTTCAAAAATCGTATTTGACTGCCAAGTATACAATTATTTTTATGGTCAACACAGAGGGCTATATTAAACAATTTATACAGCAGCAGGTGTTGCATCTCATGAATAGGAGAAACAAATCCTACAGATAAAATCTGACCTTGCCAGATCTCGCAGGAAAAGAAATCTGCTTTATGTACAGTTGAGGTTGAGCTGCATGATAATAACGTGTCATACAATTGCATGCGAGCTGTGCTAAATGCCAGGTTTTACAAAAATCAGTGTGATATTTCTCCTAGAAATGGAGCTAACAATTACTTTCAAATCTAGTCCTACTTAAAACTGATTGTTATAGAACAATTTCTGTGTAAAGTGTTGGAAAGAAATGTGTATTTTCTTTGTAATAATCATCTTACATAAAACCAGTGAATTTTTATGTTTTAAGTTAATTTTCTGTGGGGAAATGGCTTTGTGTAACTTTGGCAAAGGAAGAGTGATGTCAAATCTCCATGGTATCACTTGCAAATTGTATGACCTTGCAAAATTTCTTAACCACCAGGGCCTAAGTGGGCTTATCTGCAAAACAGAAACATCGTCTAACTGCCTGAGTGCAAGAGGTTTAACCGGAGGATCCTTTGAGCATTTTTAATATGAGTGAAGCAGAAAGATACAAAATGCAAAATAGATGTAAGGGCATTAAAATATCTATAGACTTCAATGAAAACCTTGATGAAATGAGATAAAATTCCATATAAATAATATTATTATAGAGAAATATTGACCTTATCATTCTTATCCAAATGTTTTAGAATAAAAAATAGTATTTCTTTACAAACCAATGTGTCATCATAAAGTAGATGGAAAATATTTTAGAATTTTTTTGAATAATGGAAATACATGTGGACCAAAGCTAAGAATATTAGATCTTAGTCTTGGTTTTCTCTCCAACTTTTAGGAAAACATGGAAAGTAATATCTACTCTGTATGCCACTAGAACTAGTACTCCCTGTGTTCCAGTACACTGAGACAACAGAAGAATCATCAGTAATTATATAAAGTTCCATAAGTTAAAGAAAAAATACATTACAAATACAAGAGCATTTTTAGGGGTGGGTGATGATTTTTTTGAAATTCAAGTTGTTTGCCTTTTTCAAAATGTTTATCTTTTAATTCAATGAATCTTGCCAAATTAAAGACTTTGTATTAAAGTTTTCCTCTTAGTCCATGTTTTGCTTTCTACTTTGCTGTTCATTTAAATTAAAGACAGTAAAGTAAAGTGGCTAAGGACATAAGCTTTGTTAAAGGTAAACCTGAAATTCAATCCCAACTATATCACTTCTCAAATGTGAGGCTTTAGACAGATTAAATAACCATTCTACTCCTGTTTCCTCATCTGAAAAAGGATAATGTGTTTATCTACTTTGTAGAATTCTTACAGGGATTAAGTAAGGGAACATATATAAGGTGATTTACAAAGAGCCTCACACAAAATAAGTGCACAATAGATATTACAGGTTGTGTTATGGTTGTTATTTTAATTTATTATAATAAATGTTATTTCAGTGCTTAGGTGAAACAATAGATTCAATAAATCTATTTTATAAATGAGGTCATCATTTAATGGTTGGTGCTGCCACTCAATAGATGCAAATCTATGCAACTTAGAATAAAGATAAAGTGAATCTTAATTCTCATTCCAAGGTACAAGTTGCTCATAGATTAAAATGTACATGTTTTTTCTAAGAAGGAAAACAAGATCCCATTTTGTTAACCATACTGAAACGCAAGAAAAGTCACTGATATTTCACTTCTTTTAGCACACATAGGTCCCACCAGTGATCAGTATGCAATGCTGGAAGGAATGACAGCAGTTTATGTAATGAATCTGCCCCACTATTCAAATCTTCTTTCCTGCACGTCTCAATTTACTCCTCTTGAATGCTCCCTCTATCTTGTGAATGTCTTTGTCAGAGGATTTACCACACTACATTGCAATTTTTTTGGTTCCATGTCTGTCTCCCTTATTTGACTAAAAACTTTAAAGATGTCTAAATCTTAATCATCTTTTATTTCCAGAGCTTTGCATGCTGCCTGGCAAATAATAGGCATGCAATAAAAGTTTATCAAACTTAATTTAATCCATTAATGGAATTTTCAAAGCTCCTTCACTTTTATATGATAGATTTGTTTCTTTGGAAATATTACATCTTAGCCATTATTGTAACAAGGTACTTTCTCTCTTTAGGTGTTAAATGACAAATGTAATCAGTCTCTACATGCAGTCCATAAACACATGAAAAATCCTGATTTTGAAGCACTGAAAGATTTTTTTAAATAGGTTTCAGGCCACTTCATTCAGAATATATGAAAACTAATTTTACTGCTTTACTGAAACTCAAAACAGGATTTGAAGTAGCATGTGAGTCATTTGTATTAGTAAATTAGTTATCATTTTGCATATGAATAGACCTCATGATCCATTTTTTAGATCCCATTATACACCTTGGTAATTTGCTTATGAATGTATCCATCTAAATTTCCCTTCAACCATTAATACTGCATACAAAAATATTAAAAAATAATTCTTAATATAAATATTTCTTAACATGGGTTTAAAATTTTAATTTCAAAACATTTCTTAGTTTCAGAGCAGAAACACTTACATGAAACATTTCCTTTATAAATTTGACAAGGCTGCACAAATTTGTGATCTCTCTTCTTTAATCTTCTAACATCTTGATACAAATGCTTTTTGATTATTCACATCTGATCCTGTTCTGGGATCTCCCACATCAACTATTTTCATCATAACTTCCAAATGCTAATAAATGAAAGAGAAATACATAGCTCTTTAGGCTGATGGAAAGTTAAGCCTAAGCATTTAATTTAGACTTAAATTGTGGACAGAATACATTTGCTTTCAACTTCAAAATGGGCCTTTTTTCCCTAAAAAGTATAGTCTCTCTTTCCCTAATTTTAAGTATTACTCACAGAAAGCATTCTGACATTTTAACTCATACTATACCATTTCAGAACTAATATGCTTCCCTTATGGTGAGTATAAGGAAAAAGAAACCAGCTAAGGAAGCAGAAAAGCCTCACTTCAGTGCCAGGTCATGATTTTCCTAGTCTCAGTACAAATTTTCCTATTCTCTACTGCCCACCTCTATGGCTCTCACTCTCTCAAGGATTTTAGTGACCTTTCTTTGATGTCTTTGTATATTTAGGGCGTTTTATAGTATGAAAGACATTATACAATTCTCCAAGATTACCCAGATCTGAGTTTGCAGTGTTAAGGCTTAAATCTAGAACTATCTCAGTTCTTAATTTTATATTCTGTTTATTTACAGGCAGCAAATAGTATCAATTATTAAAGTATCCAGAAACTGGTAGATCAATGATACCTCAGGCATTCTATAGAAGACATTCCCACATTGGGTAGGATCTTGAAGTGCATATAGTTCTTGTGTTATTTCGATTTTTGCACATAATATAAAGCAATGCGTTAATTATATCAAATTGTGTATCAAAATTCAACTGGAGAGCAGAACTGGTAGAAATTTTTACAAGGAATTGGTTAAAGTAATTGTGAGAGTTGGCTAAGCCAGCCTGAAATCTGTAGGGCAGGTGTTAAGATGGCACACAAGCCAGCTATAACCCTGCAATCATGAGCTGAAGCTTAGTGAATTCCAAGGCCCATGAACAAATATATATGAATCACATCTTGGAAAACTACTTTTCAAATACTTTGTCTTGCCTCTTTATAGATTTCATTATGTTTTTGTTAGTAAATGCTGAGTGAATCTTGTTATAATTCATAGGCTTTACAATATGGTGCTGGCTTATTATGGCTACTTAGGAAGTACAGCAACAAAATTAGTGAAATTAAGCTTTTGGCATAAAAAAAAATGTAGGCTAGCTTCCACAAGAATATGACTGTGTGCTTATTGAATGTTACTATTATTGCCTTATAAGCCAATACTAAATGGCCCCAAAGAAAGAGCACTAAAATCCTCGAGAGAGTTAGAGCCATAGAGATGGGCAGTAGGGAGTATGAAAATTTGTACCAAGACCAGGAAAATCATGATCTGGCACTAAAGTAAGGCTTTTCTGCCTCCTTGGCTGATTTCTTTTTCCTTGTACTCACCATAGGGGAAGCAAATTAGCTCTGAAATGGTACAGCATGAGTTAAAATATCAGAATGCTTTCAAAACTATTAAGTATTAAAAATAACTAAAACACTTAAAATTAGGGAAGGAGAGGCTACACTTTTTAGGAATAAAAGGCCCATTTTGAAGCAGAAAGCAAATGTATTCTGGCTATAATTCAAGTCAAAATTAAATATTTAGGCTTAACTTTCCACCAGCCTAAAGAGATAAAGAGAGTCTACTAGAAAGCAGAAGTCAAGTAGGCATGAGTTCCAGCTCCCCTCTAACTTGAAGAAATACTGGGAACCCAGTATTTTTGTGTTTGTATACCTATTAAAACATCAAATTAACTTATTACTTTAGGAATAATAAAGGAATATTTTTATATCATAAAATGTTCTATAAGGCTGATTGAGCTGGATATTGGTGTATGTTGGTCCCAGAAATGATGTTAATTGGTACTTTTACTTGCTTACCTTGGTAATTTTTGTTTTATAAAAATTATAGGATTATTGTTCTATAACACATTATGGCTACTAAGATTTGATAAACTGACACTTTCACTTTACCAATGCCTACACATTTTTTGAAAATTATTCTCTAAGAAAAAGAACATTACAAATAATGTGTGATTGAATTAGTTCATAAACCTGGTCATTTTAACAATAATGAACCAGATGTTCTAGAGAAGTGACCTAAGAATCAAGTGACCAAAAATTAAACATTCCTGGATTCTTAGGTTCAACTACCTGCAAGTGCCCTTGGAAGGCTCAAAAACTACAGTAATTTACAATTTTCCCAAAGGACACAGTTTAACCACATCATTGTCAAGTGTGTCAAACAGGAGCTACTGAGTCAACCAAGCAAACAACAAGCACATCTCAGAGCACTTTTATTATGGTCGGTGTGTAAAAAGAAGCAGGAGAAAGAGGAGAAGAAGAAGAGACAATTATTTGCTAAAGCATTGTTCATAAATAGAGCTTTCTTGAAATGTTGTATATAATTTATCCCTTTCAAACATCATGCTTCTAAATGTTCTGGTTTGTTTCTTCAGGTATTTGTTGGTCTATTGATTGGTTTTGTTAAGAGCTGCATTTTGTTAATGAGATATAACATGACTGTCCTTTGATAATGAAAGTTTTAGATCACTCAAGTGATTACAAGCATTTGGTGGACACATTTCTTCATCATCCCGAGTTGTCAGCACCTTGTCTGATTTGAAAAACTAGAGAACTGATTTGTATTCTTTTTTGTTTCTTTTACATCAATTTATTTTAACTATGTTTTCAGCTCCCTGATTCATAACTTAAAAATCTAATATTATGTATGGAATGTGTCTGTAGCGGGAGGGGACGGGAAGCAGAGAGACAGGGCTGGGGAGAAACAGAGAAAGAGAGGAAGGTGGGGGAGATGAAATGTTTACTTTCCACAGTGGGGAAAAAGGTAGCCTTTTCTTCCAATGGATATTAATACTATTTTTGTTTTTATTTCTGTTTTTTCTTCATGTAATGAGCCAACAATATCATTTTTCTAATCTGTATACACAGCAGTAAAAGCATCACAGTAGCCTCTCCTGTTATTTTCTGGGCATGCTGGCGGCAAGTGTGGCCTACAGGGGATAGGACAGAAGTCTGAAGTCCCAGCGCCAGTCTTAGCTCTGCCTCTTACTAACGCAGTGATGACCAACAAAATGATCACTATCCTGTTTTCCCACCACAAATGCTTACTACGAAAATTCTTCATGGTGATAAAAGATTCCATATAAAATATATGGAAACACTAAAAAATAATTACAAAAAAAAGTTAAAAGGAAATATATTATTTATTTTTCTATATTTAAAAGTAGGGTTAAGATTTTAAAGATAATTTCTATCCTCTTTCTCCCCCCAAAACATTTTATATTTAGATGTTTTATCAAAAACCAACCAACAAAAAAGACCTCTTTGTTCTACAGAAGGCAGTAACTAACTCACTATCCTTCAGTTTCCAACTCTGCTTCTGACAATTTTAATCATGCAGAATACACCAGTGACTTCTTTCTTGCCAAATCCAAAGGTCACTTTAAAATTCTCATCTTTCTTGACCTCTCTGTAGGATTTAACCTTACTAAGCCGGTTCTTATGCCTGAAACTTTTTATTCCTGTGGCTTCTGCAATAGCATTTCCTCCTACTTTCTGCTATCGCTCTGGCTGCCTCTTCCATTCTTTTCCCAACAGGTACCCTTTCTATACCAGCCTTCCAGGCTGGGTTCTCTGTGGCTCGCTCACCTCTGTTCTCTTTATTCACCTACGCGACACAAATTGTTAACCCTATTTTCTTAGGCCCCAGAAATACAACTGTGAATACAAGAGACATGTTTCTTCATGAAGCTTCCAGTCCAATGGGGGAGATAAATAACCAGACAAGTAATTACAATAAAGTGTGGTAGAGAAAGCCCATGGCTGAACCTGCTACCCCTGTGTTCTATTCTATATGCCACAGTTTTCAAACTTGTTTCTCCACTGTCAAACTTTCTCCTGATTTTCACTCTAGGTAAGGGCCATCTCACATTCCTCCTGGCCAACTATAAGTGTTTCATAGACATCACAAACTCAGTATTCAAAAATCAAATTCATCATATGTACCTGGTGACACTACTCATCAATCATCTTCTCTCAGATCCAATATCTTTGCTCTTTTTTTCAGGGTTGTATGAACATTTTAAAAGCTTACATTACACAGCTTTATTTTGAGTTTGCCCTTGTTTCTTATACAGTTATTAATTTAGTGATTCATTTTTTTATTTTCTTTTAGATATACTCTTCCTTCTTTAGTTGTCTTTTTCTTGTCTTCTCTATAACCCTACTCTCCTTTGTATCTCAGCTTGTTTTCTTGGTATATCATCTATTATATCATTTCATAAAATATACTTTTAATTCATTTTCTTAAAGGCACAAACTCATTCTGAAATTAATTCCTGCTTCCTGCAATAGAAACCTTTTTTTTTCAAATTATGCTTTTCTTCTCCTTCTTGAATGTAATGTCTATCTCCATTTGTGTTGCAGTAACTTTGTGTAGGTGCCACATAGGAGATATTGTTACTCATTCTTGAATAAGAATTTATTCAGAATTGGCATTTACCCAAAACTAGTGTGGGTAGATTACCATTGACTTCCCTTATTACTCACTTAAACTCATTAGAAGATTATTCTCAGCTCTGAAGCAGAGGCAATTTAATTGTTTGTAATAGCAAGGCCATCAGTGAAGTGTCCTGTATGGAATGGGAAATATGTTAGAACTAAAAATACTAGTATAGGAGAGTCTCTTTTGGAAGGTTTTATTTTCCCTTGAGTTTGGTTAAACTGCTTAGATAAAAGAGTGGTCTCTCTTAGACAGTTTGGCTTAGTTTCTATTCCACGAACCAAAGGGTAGCAAAACCTAACTTCTTTTCTGATGCTACCCCTTACCACATTAAGAAAGATTCTAGCTGCCTCAGGGTGAAGCTACTTAAGAGGGAAATCCTGCTGCTTGTAGATCTTGTATTAATATAGCCACACTCACCCCTGGGCACTTGTATATATACCACATCCCAAAACTAGTAGCCTTAGTAAAAAAAAGGGTCCTACATATCTATCCAACAACACAAAGCCCTTAATATTTGGTGGCATTTAAATGGCACATTATTTTCTGAAATTCTCTCTTTTCCTCTGTAAAAAATAGATGGAGCGATGGATTTATAAAGAGATAGGAGATACTGCTCTTTTCTAAACCATTTTCAAACCTATGCATCCATGAGTTTTCCTTTATATAGTAATATAAAGGACTTTTATAAAGATATTTAGGTAACTTAAGTATCTAATTCACTTTCCCTCCAGTAATCCCAAATACAGAGATACAAGTGATGTTCAAATGGGCTAAAAATTGTGTAAATGTCCTTATCGACAGAGAATGCTCTAATGGGCACTGCACAAGGAGAACTAGGCTGTCACTATAAACAAATGCAGCCAGCATCCATAAAAACAAACACCCAGTCCACAGAATTTATATACCCAATGCTGAAACAACAGATGAAACATGCATTTTCAATTCAATATTAGGTTACTATAATGTCCTTAATTTTAGTAAAATAATTATAAGCCTACAACCAAGTAGAAACAAAAATGTCTAATCTCCATGTGATTTTTAATGTTTTAAGAAATTTCTCACTTCTCACTCTCCAATAGTTTATATATATACCAAAAGCTTATTTGTTTGTATATTGCAAGACAGAAAAATATCAGGCAACATTTAATAACTAATAGTATATGATTGTTGAGAAAATGGGGGGCATATATGAACAAGAGCACACATAAAGAAATTGACATTAAGTAGGGAAGAATTTAAACGTGACTATGGTGCATGTAATTTTAATATATGGTGGCTAGATGATGATTACATTCTAGATCACAGACTCTCAAACTTGACTGCAACTTTGGAATCACCTGGCTAGTTTTGAAAACTAACACCCTATCCTGGATATAATGATTTATTTGTTCTGAAATGTGATCTAAACATTGGAATTTTTTTAAATCCCTCAAGTAATTGTAACATGCAGCAAGGTTGAGAACCACTCGTTTAGAAGGTCAGGAAGAAGGACAGCTGACTAAGAAAAGGCAGGGGACAGTGAGGGGGTGGTGAAGAAGCTTTCAAATACTCCATGCAGATGCTAGCAAGTGAGTTTCTACAGAGCGATAACAGAATAATCAGTGGTGTAGGCTCAATAGGGAGGGGACTTTACAGTTGTTTCAATCTGTCAAGTTTGATTTCTTCTACTAAGTGCTCTCCTATTACCTTGGAACTCGAAGTGGATTCAGTGGCCTTGCTTAAGAGATTGTTAAAAATACAGAAGCAGCCAGAGTGGTGGCTCAGGCCTGTTTGCCCAGTTTCTCAGCAGGCTGAGTCAGGAGGATCATTTGAGGACAGGAGTTCAAGATCAGCCTGAAAAACATAGCAAGACCCTGTCTTTAAAAATATATATATATTAAAAAAAAAAAACAGAACTTAATGCCCATCCCAGATCTCCTAAATCAGATTTTCTATGTTACCAAGATCCCGAGGTAGTTTGAGTCTTGATGAAACATGCAGACATGAAAATGATACATCATTAGATTCCTCAAATGCCTATTTCTTCTACTAGGGTAAAACAAAAGAACAGGAAACTAGAGAATTCAGGGTCTTGTAGAGAGTGAATTGATCAACATTATCGTGAATGTGACCTAGGTAGTTGTAGAAGTGAAGAAAGGAGAAGGCAGATGGTTATGAAGAAAATATCAAGATCAATGTGTTGAAGTTATGGTTAAAGATGTGTATTAAAGTTTAGTGAAGGAGAGGACTTGTGCAGGTGATCTGACTGAGAATAACAGGAAGTATTAAATCACTGGAATGTGAGAAGGGCTGTTGTACACTTTAGGAATTAGCTAAAGGAAATGAAGATAAGAAACAAGGCGGCTAGTGTTGACAGGTTTTTGGACAACAGACACTCAGGCTTGATAGTCTGGTAGCTTTTGTGCAGGGTCCAATATTCCCTTTGGGTAAGAAAATCCAACTCATATGTCTGTCTCTTGAACTTTGAAATAATAACCTATATGTTTTTTATATTCTGTACCCAAATTTACCTAAAACAGTAGACTTTTCTAGATAACTACAAACAAAAAGAATAAAGGTTACATGATCTTCCCATGGTGCTTTTATTAGAAGGGGCTAGTGTTGTTTTAGTTGTTATTGTAGTTGATTTTTTAACAACTTTAGTGTAATATAATTCATGTAATATATAATTCACCAGTTTAAAAGTCACAATTCAATGGTTTTCAGTATATTCACTGAATTGTATAACCATCGCCAAAACTTCAGAACGTTTTCATAATTCCAAAAACAAATCTCATGTAGATTAACACTCACTTCACATTTTCTTCAGACTCCACCCCATCCTCTGACCTAGGCAACCACTAATCTACATTCTTTCTCTATTGTTGTTCTATGCTGGACATTTCATATAAATAAAATTATACAATATATGGTCTTTTATAATGGGCTTCTTTTCCTTAGCATAACATTTTGAAGGATAATCCTTTTTGTGTCCAAACGATATTCCACTGAATGAATATACATTATGTTTTTCATCAGTTGTTTGACATTTGGATTGTTTCTAATTTTTGACTAGTATGAATAATGCGACTATGAATGTTCATATACAAGTTTTTGATTCTCATGTTCATATGTAAGTGTTCTTGATTCTCTTGAGTATATACCTAGGAATGAAATTCTGGGTCAAATGGTAAGTCTGTGGTTAACTTTTGAGAACTGCCAAACTGTTTTCCACAGTGGCTGAACCATTTTACATTCCCAACAGCTATATATGAGTTTTCCAATTTTTCTACTTCCTTACCAGGTCTTGTTTTGTCTGCTCTTTCAATTCTAAACATGTTAGTCAGTGTGATGCGGTATCTTACTGTGGTTTTAATTTGCATTTCCCTTATGGCTAATAATGACGAACATCTTTTCATGTGCATAGTGGCCATTTATATATCTTCTTCAGTGAGCTATCTATTCAGATCCTTTGACCATGTTTTAATTAGGCACATTTATTATTGAGTTGCAAGGTTCTTTGTGTATTCTAAACACCAGTGCCTTATGAGATGTATGAATTTGAAATATTTTCCCTTATTCCGGATGTTGTCTTTTTCTCTTGATGGTTTCCTTTGAAGCACACAAGATTTAATTCTGATGAAATCCAATTTATTTTTTCTTTAGTAATTTGTACTTTGCTTTCACAACTAAGAAGCCATTTTTTAATCCAAGATCATAAGGATTTATTTATATGTTTTCTCCTAAGATTTTTATCATAATAAAAGCCCTTATATGTAAGTCTTTGATTTATTTCAAATTAACTTTTCTCTATGGTATGAGGTAGGGGTCCAAATACATTCTTTTATAAGTGTGGATATTCAGTTGCCCCAGCACCATTTTTTGAAAATTAGTCTTTCCCTATTGAATTGTTTTTGGAAACCTTATCTAAAATCAATTTACTATAAACGTAGGGGTTTATTTCTGGACTCTCAATTTTATTTCATTGATCTATATGTTTATCCTTACACCAAACACCATACTGTCTTCGTTACTATAGTTTTGTAGCAAGTACTGAAATCAAGAAGTGTGAGTTCTCCAATCAAGAAGTGTGAGTGTTTCATCTTTTTTTTCAAGATTGCTGTGATTATTCTGGGTCCTGTGCAATTCCATACAAGTTTTAGGATCAAGTTATAGATTTCTGAAAAAAGAAAAAAGCCAGCTGGGATTTTAATAGTGATTATATTGAATGTATAAATAAACTTGGGGAATGTATTCATTTCTGTGTTTTCTGTAACAAATTTTTGCAAACTTGGTAGCTTGAAACTATAAAAGCTTTTTTGTCTCACAGTTCTAAAGGGCAGAACTCTAAAACCAAAGTGTCAGCAGAGACATGTTCCATCTAGAGTCTTTACAGAGTATCTGTTCTTCTCCTCTTTCAGCTTCTGGTGGCTACTGGCATTTCTTGACTTGTGGCCACATCACTCCAGTGTCTGCTTCTGTGGTCACATTGCTCTCCCACACTTTGACTTGTGTCAAGTCACCCTTGCCTTACCCTTTTAGGGACAATTGTCATTGGATTTAGGGCCAATTTTAGTAATCCAGGGGAAATCTAAATAATCCAGGATGATCTCCTCATTTCAAAATCCTTAACTTCATTATATATGCAAAGGCTATTTTTTTCCAAATAAAATAACATTCAGAGGTTCCAGAGATAGGGAATTGAACATATCTTTTGAAGGGGCCACAAACTCAGCATACTACAGGGAGTATTTCCATCCTAACAATAGTGTCTTTTAATCCATGCACAAAGATGTCTTTTCCTTTATTTAGGCCTTATTTAATTTTTCAGCAATGTTTTTTAGTTTTCCATGGACAGGTATGGCATACTTTTGTTAAGTTGATTCCTAATTATATCATTATTTTGATGCTATGATACGTGAAATCATTTCATTTTCAGATAGTTCAATGTATATAGTGTACATAAATACAATTGATTTGTGTATATTTATCTTGTGCCCTGAAACTCCACTGAACTTGTTTCTTAGTTTTAATATCCTTTCAGCAGATTCCTTGGGATTTTCTACATACAAGATCATGTCATCTGCAAATGATGTCATACACAAAACTAAAAATAGTTTATGTCTTCCATTCTAATCTGGTTGCTTTTAATTATTTGTCTTGCCAAATTTTCCTAGCCAGGACCTTCAGTACAAAGTTGAATTAAAGTGACAAAAACAGATATTCTTGTTTTGTTCCCAATCTTAGAGATAAATATTCTTTCACCACTAAGTATGATATTAACTATGAATTTCTCATAGATGCCCTTGTATAGTTGAGGAAGTTTCCTTCTACTGCTAGTTTTTGAGTGTTTTTTTAAATCATGAAAGTGTCGAATTTTGTCAAATGCTTTTTCTGCATTTATTGAGATGATCATGTGCTGTTTAACCATTATTGATATGGTGTACAACATTAATTGGTTTTTGGATATTACTCTAACTTGAAATCCTGTGATACATTCCACTTGGCCATATTGTGTAATTCTTCTTATTTGTGGCTGGATTTGGTTAGCCAGCAGTTTGTTAATTTTTTCCAATCTAAATAGGCACTATGTATAGCTGTTCTTACCATTGGGGCTCGATTTCTTTGTCTACAATTTTTATGAAGTTCTTATAAAGAAGCATCTTGTTTGTAACTACTTATATGAATAATATGATGTTTCTCAACATTTCTTATGAACCAAAGTGTAAAAAGCATTTATTCCTTTCTCACTTTCAAATGTGTTTTAAGTTGTATCATAAGTCACATCACGGACTTTCTTTTTCTTTATCTACTATTGGCACTTGAAATTTCATTAGAACTGTATTTCTTAGAGTTAAGGGGAAAAAAGGTCTTCAACAACGACATTTCTACATCTGATATTTCAGTACTGATTGCTGCTTTCAGAACTGAGTTCCGTGATTTAATGTGATTCCCAACACAGATGCGGGAAAATAGAGACAGTGGTGGTGTTTCTTGTTCTAATGAGTTCAAGGAATTTATAGTCTTTATAATTGCACCCTGTTCCAGGACTATCTATGGTTTCTTCTCCTTAGGAGCCATCCTTAAAAAATATGTATCATATCACCTCAAACAAATGTCAGGTTCATTGTATCAAGGACTTATAAACTCAACATAAAAAACAGTAGCATCTCTTTACATTAACAACAAATGATCAAAAAAAGAAATCAAGGAAACAATCCCTTTTGCAATAGTATCAAGAAGAATAAAATACTTAGTTATAAACTTAACCAAGGGGCTGAAAGACTATTACACTGAAACTATAAAATACTTGCTGAAAGAAATAGCAAAAAACACAAATATAAATGGAAAGATACCCCATGTTTATGGATTGGAAGAATTAATATTGTCAAAATGTCTATGCTACCCCAAGCAATCTATAGAGTCAAAGAAATCCCTATCAAAATTCCAAAGACATTTTTTGCAGAAATAAGAAAAAAGTCTTAAAATTCTAAAAAAACACAAGAAAGTCAAAACAATCTTCAGCAAACAGAACAAAGCAGGAGGGATCACACTTCCTAATTTCCAAAGAAATTACAAAACTGCAGTCATCAAAACAGCATGGTACTGGCATAAAAACAGACATACTGACCAATGAAACAGAATAGAGAGCACAGAAATTAACCTACACATTTATAGTAAATTGATCTTCAACAAAGGGGGCAAGAATGCACAGTGGGGAAAGGATAGTCTCTTCAATAAATGGTGCTGGGAAAACTGGATATCTACATGAAAAGGAATGAAATTGAACTCCTATCTTACATCGTATACAAAAATCAACTCCAAATGAAATTAAAGGCTGGGCATGG
>CAUYSK010031902.1:0-16924 GCA_963575035.1 Avahi laniger
TGTATATATATATATTCTCACACTCCTTGTGAGAATCTAATGCCTGATGATCTGAGGTGGAGCTGAGGCGGTGATGCTAGCGCTGGGGATCGGCTGCAAATACAGATGATCATTAGCAGAGAGGTTTGACTGCACAGTAAATGTAACGTGCTTGAATCATCCCGAAACCACTCCCCACCCCCCAGCACAGTCTGTGGAGAAATTGGGTTCCGTGAAACCAGTCCCTGGTGACAAAAAGATTGGGAACCACTTCTCTAGTGCTAGTATAGTGCCTGATACGTGGTAAGTGCTCGATAACAATTTAAAGTATGACTCTGTTAATTTAAGTTCTTAAATGTTTATTTAGAGAATTCAAATGTTATTTTGACTTAGCAACCAGATGGTTCTTAAAGCTGTACTTTAAATATTACAAACTATTATTAAGAAAATGTGAAAGTAATTAGTTGCTACTAGAGGTGGCAATACTGGTCTTTTTCTGACACTTCAGTCAGTGGCCAACTTTTATAGTAGGTTTCCCAATGAATGTAGTAATCCAATGGTACTAATGTCATTGTTTCTAATTTTAAGAAATTATAAATCCTATGAATGTTTTTAAATTCATACATTCATTATATATATTTGAAAAACTTCAGAAAATGAAGAATGCTAAGATACTATTTTAAATTCAGATTAAAGATAAAGCTTTGAGAACTAACCTAAATGACATTAGGCTTTGGTAATGATAGAAGATAATTTAAAGTCAAATTAAACGTTAGCCAGCTGTGAGAGAGCTGAATCTTCTCCTTTATTTCTTTGTTCCTTGTATCATCTGTCACTTCCTCAATCCGTGGTTCTTTCTGCTTTCTGATTTCACTTGATTCTTTTTCTGTTATTTAATATTTTCCTGTTCCATATTTCTCAAATACGGAAACTTATGTTTAAAAGAATTGTGGTAATTTTTCAAAAGAAATGAGCTGATGTTTTAGAAATGATCATAATTCTTCTTTACCTTACCTATTTGGTGTATAAGAATATTTTCTTAACACTGAGTCTCTGAATTTTACAATGTTGATTTTAGGACTCAAATACTATTCCCACTGTGCAACTTCTGTCATAATTATAGACATTTTAATTTTCCACTGAGATATTTTAATAGGATAATCTTGACTAACTGCTCTGCCCCATAAAATTTGTGAAACCATATGTTTTCTTGTAATACTCAAAAGATATTTCCAAAAAGGGGAACATTACAGTATTAGTAATAACAATATATATTCAAAGGAATTCATTGTGAAATTCTAAAAAGTTTACTTGTGTGATGTTTTATTTTGATGTAATTTCAAACTTATAGACAGTTTGCAAGAAACTCTATGTACCCTTTACATAGATTCAATAACTATGTACATTTTATCCCATTTGCTTTAGCATTGTTTATCTGCCTTTATATGTATTTTTTTCTGAATCATTTGAGAGTATGTTGGAAACATTGTCACCCTCTATCCCTAAGTACTTCTTTCTTTCTGTTCGTTCTTTCCTTCCCTCCCTCCCTCCCTACTTTTCTTCCTCTCCTCTCGTCTCCTCTCTCTTTTCTTTCCCTCTCTTTCCCTCCCTCCCTCCCTCTCTCTCTCTCTCTTTCCCTCTTTCTTTTCTTTCGACAGGGTCTTGTACTGTCGCCCAGGCTGGAGTGCAGTGGCAATCACAGCTCACTGTAACCTCGAATTCCTGGGCTCAAGCAATCCTTCTGCCCCAGCCTCCTGAGTAGCTAGGACTACATGTGTGCTGTACCATGCCTGACTAATTTTTAAATTTTTTTGTAGAGACAAGGTCTCACTATGTTACCTAGGCCCACTTGAACTTCTGGCCTCAAGTGATCCTTTCAAAGTGCTGAGATTGCAGGTGTGAGCCACTGTGCCTGGCCTAAATACTTCTGTCTACCTGTCTTAAGAATGTGAACATTCTCTTACATAACCACAGTCAAATTATTAAAATAAGGGTTTTTAACATTGATATGATTCTATTATCTAATCCACAATCCATATTCAAATTTTGTCATTTGTTCCAATAATGTCTTTTATAGCTATCCCCCACATCCAATCCAAAAGCATGCATCGATTTTATCTATCTTTAGTCTCCTTTAAACTGAAACAGTTCTGTAGTCTGCCCTTGTTTTTCCTGATCTTGACATTTTTGAAGGAAGGAGGACAGTTATCTTGTAGAATGTTTTTTAATTTGGGATTGTCTCATGGTGCTCATGATTGGACATAGGTTATGCATTTTTGCAGGAATAACACATGAGCACTGCTGTATTCTTCACAGTTCATCGCATCAGGAGGCACATCATATGAGTTCGTTCCAATATTGGTATTCAGTCATTTGTTCATTCATTTATTCATTCTCTTCAATGTATTCCTCCTTTCCTCAAGCCTAGAATATACAGAAAGTGGTTTTGAGCTTGCTAATCTATAACACTGGATAAGCAAACCTGCTAACTGCTGAAGTCAGTGTTGCTTACAGTTTTTTAAGGTAAAATTTAATTATGGTGACGTGCTTAAATCTTAAGGGAATAATTGGATGAATTTTGACAAGTACTAAACCCTCATAATCCACATCAGTAAGACTTGAAAGTTTCCATCCCCCCAGAAAGCCTCCTGGTTCCCCTTTCTAGTTAATAGTGGCCTCCACCACTGAGAACTGCTTTTCTGATTTTTTTTTCGATTATAGATTAGTTTTATCTACTTTAATACTCCATGTAAATGGAATCTTACATGATATACTCTTTTGTGTTCAGATTCTTTTGTTGGCATGCTATCCGCAAGATTAATCCACATTGTTTTGTGAATTAATAGTTCATTCTTTTTATGGCTGGATAGTATTCCATTGTTTGAAAATACCATAATTTATCCATTCTATTGTGATGTACATTTGGGTTTTCAGTTATTGGCTATTATAAATAAAGCTGCCATGAACATTCAGGTACAAGTGTATGTATTTTAATTTCTTGAGTAATACCTAAAAGTTTAATTGCTGGGTCATAGGATATGTTTTACTCAAAAACAAACAAACAAAAAAAATCACCAAACATTTTCCACAGTGTTTGTACCATTTTATGCTCCCATTACCAAGTATGAGAGTTCTGGTTGCTCCACATCCACACTGACATCTGGTTTTATAAATTCCTTTAAATGTTAGCCATTCTTATGGATGTGAGCGAAATTTCATTATGACTTTAATTTACATTTCCCTAATTACTAATGAGGTTAAGTTCTTTTTCATATGCTTATTGGCCATTTTTTAAATATATTTTTCTGGGTGAAGTGTTTGTTCAACTGTTTGGCCTACTTTTAAAAAATTGGTTTGTTTTTCTTTTTACTAATAAGTAGTAGGGTTCTTTGTATATTCTAGTACAAATTGTTTGAGATATTTGTAGTGTGAATATTTTTTCCCATTTCGTAGTTGCCTGTTGATTTTCTTAATGATCTATTGAACAGAAGTTGTTACATTGACGAAGACATATTTATTGTATTCCTATCATGGTTTTTGCTTTATGTGTCCTCAGAAATCTTTGCCTATCTGCAGGTCACAAAAATATTCTCTCATGATTCGTTTTATAAGCTTTATAGTTTTATATTCATTTATACACATTTATATCTATTTTCCCTCATATGTTAGTTTTTGTGAATGATGTGATATGCTGTGAATAGAGATTAGAACTTAATGTTTATTGTTTACTTCTTTGTGCAAATTCACATTTATAGGTTTTTTAAATAAGGAAAAAAATCTACGGTTGTAAGATTCTCTAATTTAATATGTTTTTGAGAAAGCCAGATACTTCATTTCTTTAATATACAAATGTGTAAATTTAGAGACTGTATAAACAAATGAAAATGAGGTTATTGCTTTATGATAATGGAAATAACTAGAACATTTAATGTGTTTAAAGGAATAGATATATTGAATTTCTTTAGTCTTTTTACCATAATAAGAGAAAAACTTAACATGAGAACTCTTTTTCGTTGTACACATTCTACAAATAAGTGGATAGTTTTTTAGTTTGCCAGATGAAATCATTTTTTAAACAACTTGCAAAGTAACTTTGATTGCCTTGTTATATCTCTTTTATTGGTAGTCTGAAGTCTGTCAGGGTTTCCATTTGAAACCCCTATTTTCAGGAGTTTATGAGCAGACAGTTGAAAAAAAACTTAACTAGCCAAAACCTTGGCACTCATCATCTTGGTTCGATATAAGGTACTTGCTTTAACAAAATTTTAAATAGTCAGCTCTTTTTTTAAGGTTGTAAGAAGCACAAAGAGGAATAAAGGAATTTTTTTGGTTAAACAGATAGGGAATATTTTTCCAGCCAGCTTATCCCAATTAGATTTACATAACAAACTTTCCTCTTCTAGAAATTTTTTAGGTATGTACGTTCCTGTGTTCCAGCTGCCACAAGATCTTGCCTCAGGATTTTCCTTTTCCTTTGCTATAGTTCATAGCAAATAGGCTCTGCCCATGTTCTTTTTTCTACCCATTTATACTTTTTAAATTCTCCATAGTATATGTACATTAAAAAAGATTTTAAGTTTTGGCTTTCTTTGGCTTTTTTCCCTCCTCTTACAGTGCCACCTTGAATAAAATAAATAGTACATGACTTTACTTATTGATTGAAAAAAGAATATTAACTTTGAGATATGTTGCAGTATAAATAGCATTGATTGGTTTGAAATTAAATTTGTGAAATGAAGACCTTAAAAACTCTTCTCAAGACTTGTCACTCCAAGAAGAAGCTTTTCGGCAAGTTTCTTTTTTCTTCTTCTGAAAAGTATGAATGTCAGCTTGAGTACTTTCACAATCTGTTTTTAACCCATGGTCATTTGCATGATGAACATTTAACTACGATTGGTCCTTAAAGGTGTCTGTGGGTTTTTGTTGCTTTTATTTCACTTCTTATTTTTTTAAGAAATCATTTCCTGAAAGCCTAGTATAGAAATGTAACCTACTGCAGGAAGTGAGATGATATTTTGGAAATCTTTACTTTCTCTCTACTCTGGAGATAATTTGCTTCAGGCAAGAGGTTTTTAGGTGCTCTTGAAATTTCCAAGATTTGGGAAAATGGAGTAATAACATGACACCAGCTCTTAAGCAGCAACATCTGCTCTGCGGTTCAAAGCCACACAAAGAAAGCTGCTCAAGCAGTCGAATGTTTTGGACTGCACAGGCAAGTGTGGTTCAGCTGCGGAGACTGCAGAGTAGAGAAAAAGTTTAGAGAAGTTGTTAAAAATGGAGTCATGGAAGATGAGCATCTTTAAGAAACAAACATCATCTTGTCCTTCAAGCTTTCGAAGATCTTTGTCAGAACCTGCTTATGCAAATTCAGAGATAGGACCCGCTTTAAAGAATTATCCATGCTGTGGTACAGTGAAAAGCAAGAGGAAGAAAAATGAATATGCTGTTTCTAATCTAGGAAAGACACTGGGTGCTTATCGGTGGCAGACACATCCCAGCTTTAGGTGGAAAGGGTGTAAAAGGGAGATATTGCAAAGTCATAAAGGAGACCTGGTTGAACCACAACAAAAGGTCCTGCCAAAGATGGTTGGTAATTGTGCTTCTTCCTCTGCTAATGAGGTCCTTGGAACATCAACAGAGACGCTGAACCTGGTCAACACCCCGTTGCTTCGGGCTCCATTCACCAGATCTATTTCAGAACCTGAACCCCGCTGCAGTATCAGATTTGTTAGACGGTGGCCGACTTCATTGGGGTCAGTGGAGTCTGAGCAGCAGGGATATTTTATCCGTGGCATTTTCTCTACTCTTTCCAATGGCTTCTCCAGGATGCTGAGTCTAAGAGGAGAATCAACCAATGAGCCAGTAATAGAAGGTATATTGTGATGAATAAGGGGAAAAGGGGTGGCTCAGATTTAATTACTACTGAAATTTTAATTATTTGTGTTATATAATCAGCAAAAGCATTTTATTTGCTCATTATAAAAAAGCTTAATTCATATGATTTTTAAAAAGCGATAACCATTGCTTCAGAAACTCTTTCATTGAATGATAGTAAATAATAGTAAAAAAATGAATGAATTTGATAAATTTAAGGAATTTTTTATGATGTTAATTCTTGAACTCTATTTTGGGCTTGTGTAAAAAAAATTTTTAGCCCCCCTTTATCTCCATTGATGTACAGGTTAAGTGCAATTTAGAGGAAGAAGTAATCAAATAATTTTTCATGACAGTTGAAAATTAAAAACATAATTTCTATTATCTCTTCATAAAACTTATTTTAAAATTAACAAATATTATTAGGAGAACTATATAGAATCATATTGATAGCTTTTAATAACTTGGGATTTTGATTTGCATATATCATAAAAATATACAATTTGAATATGGAAACCAAGGATGCAAATCTTGAGTATTTGTTTAGATGATAAAATAGAAATTTGTGTTTGATTCATTTCAGGTAACAGGATCATCACATTTTTAAAAATCTCATTAAAGACATGTTTAAATTTAAAAATATATTTTGTATTGTTTGTATCATTGTTAAAGCCAAAAAACCACATTCTTAATTTTTTTATCTGATTACCTTAGAAATAGTTGATCTTATCTTATGAACTATTTCAGTTATGATTTAGGGCCTGTGTTTTTTTTGAAAACCTTAACACTTGGTAATATTATATATTATATATCTACTTGATATCATTTTTTGACAAGGTCTTAGCATTAAGAAAATTTCAGCCTATCATTGGTAAGAGATGGAACATACCAGCAGAGGTTTAAACTCTTTCTAAAATTGTGAGAATTGTTAAAGAATTTCGTTATTGTAATATAACTTAATTCCTTATAAAATAAAGTTGAAGAATGCCAGAGAGTGACATTTCAGTGAAAGATGGAGTAATTTTTCAAATGAATGTGTATCAAAAGTTCAGTATTTCTTCTAAACCCTGTCCTCCCTAGATGTTCCTTTTTTGCTCAGTGAGTTTTAATGATAGCTATTAAATATATATATTTTCTTCTTACCCTTGGTAAATAGATAATCAAAAGGAAAATCTTCTTTCTTGATGTGCCTCTATTAACGTTCCATTAAAATTTTTGAAAGATTAGGTTGTTGCATTTTCTTGGATGCTAGCATGTCTGTTTCCTTGCCAGATCATAAAGTGATCAAAGTAAAAGAGTGTGAAAGGAAATTAAGAGTTTAAAATAAATTCTTAGAACCATTGCCTCTCAATTGTTAACATGGGTACATTTGATAAAAGAAGCTGTGCTTTTAAAAGTAATTTGTATTTATAATCATTTTTGGACTTTTGTAGCTCACTTTCAGTTTTTAGCAAATGTACCAAGCTATTATTGACTGCCTGTCATGTGTGAGGTGCTGTGAGAGTGTGTCCCTGGTTTTTACACATTTAAGGAGATATAAAATATTCTGTATTTATTATTTTCTACTATCTTATTCTTTCTAATCATAGAATAGTATGTATGTGGAAACATGTACGGAGTTTAAGATGCCATTGTAAGGAATTTAAATTCTAATAATTAAACAACAGGGCATAGTGTTCCTACCAGTCAGATTAACATATTTATTAACAGTTACTCTCATCTTCTAAGTGCTTCACCGGTGTGTGTTTGTGTGTGGGTAGTGGGGTCAAGCTCTTAAGACTGAAATGTACTGTTTAATACAAAGTCTGGAGCACATGCCTGTGCAGAGGTCTCCTTTTCTCTTTTGGCAGTAGCTTCTTCCCAGCCCAGGGTCTATGTTAGTGGTTTCCTGACCTTCTGCAATTGGGAGCCCCTCTTCCTTCCTCTTTCCCCACGAGGAAGAGACTACCACTGGCCCAGGAGATTGGAATTCTGCTTCCATCTCTGCCAATTACCATTTGTGAAATTATTTCCCTTTACATTATGTGTAATAGTAATTCCTTCCCTGCAAGGTGATGAATGAACCTTGAAAATGCTATGTAAACTATCATGCATTTTGTGAATAGAGGATATTCTTATCAGAGTTGCTTAATTATAGTATTGTGGCAAGGTATGGAATTATTAGAACACAGATGTCTTTAAGACTCTATTAAGAAAATCAGTATATTTCTGAATTAAAAATCCACTAGTGTTTGCTAGTTTTCTTCTTCAATATGAACTGTAAGATGCGAGTGGCATTAAATAATGAAGTATGTATGTAAAACGCTTAAAATAGTGTTTGGGTCACAGTAGTTGTTCAATACATATATTAACTCTTATTTCTATTAAGAAAATGAACTTACATGGATACAGTTTTTCAAAAAAGTGGGAGGGAGAAAGAAGATACCTGAGTGTTGAGTTGGCCTTAATTAGCAAAGGTAAATAAATTATAATACTTTGACCTGAAATTGTGTGAATCCACACTTGGTCTGAGCATTTATATGTTCTGAGCATAAGCAAGTAGTAATTTCTTATATTATTGCCAAATACGATTACTCATGATTAAAGAGCAATGAAATATACTCAGGGTCCCTAACTAATTTAAGAGGGAGAAGCTCAATGTCTTCACTGTTTTTATGTATTCAACCTTCTGTTTGTACAATATATATTTCTTCTTCTGATACAACATATGGGTCAAGTGATATAAAAAATAAAACTTCTACTTCTCACAGCTAAAAATAACCCAATTGCATTGGGTACATGTCTAAGTATGGAGTCAATACATTTTCAGTAGTGGAAATAATTGAAACACAGAATGACATAGTAATAAGTAAACAGATTATAGCATATCAAATCAACAAAATACCATATAGTCTACATAGTTGGCACTTACCAGCTATGTGAAGAAACTATGAAATTTAATGGGCTGTAAACTCTATATATCTAATGTGTGTAACACATTAGAAAGTAGGAAATCATTGGGAAGCATTCTCATTCCTAAATTATTTTTGCACCTCTATCAGTAGGTAGAAATGAAAGCTTAAAATAAATGAAATGAAATATATATGTGTGTGTGTGTGTGTGTATATATATATATATATTTGTAATTAAATATATCCTGTGTAGTTCTCCTTTCTGATTACGATTCACATTTTTTCTTCATAATGTCATAGTAATAAGAAAGACTTCTCTCCCGAGTGTTAGTTGTGTTTTTAAAGACGCCCCCCCAAATTAGAGATTGGAAAATTTTGTTTTTTCTTCTAGAGAATTTTCTTTTAATATTCTCATCCAATTTTAAATGACTTTTTCATGAAACATCTTATTGGGAAAAACCTCACACATAAAGCAAACAACTATTTATTGAGTTTCTGAGACACTTCTATATTGAAATGCTGAAATACTCTGTTGGACATTTCAGTTCATGTTTTCTCCATTTCAGTTTCCACTTAGGAAAATCTGTTTTGTTTTTGCTTTATTTGGGCTATGCCATGAATTATTTCCTTGGAATGTGAAAGATCTTATATCTCATTATATATTATAAGGTTTCTGCTAGAAAGATATAACATATTTGTAATGCCTATAACAATTTATGAGTATAGTTTTTCCCCTAGGACTTTGCCAAATTTGGACATACACACTCTTTTTTGTTTTTTGTTTATGTTTTTCCCATAGCATGGTGTGAAGGAAAAGAAAAGATCTTTGGAGTTGTATAAATGGGTTCAAATTTTTACCCATGCTATTGTCTAGTTTCTTGTCCTTTTAGTCTTAGAGTTAAATGATCAAAGTTTACTCTTTCTATGTGGTTATATAATTTCTGAGAAATAAAATAAAAAGAACCCATGTGCTTTATATGCAAAGATTTTCCTTAATAGACAGCTAACTGGTTTGATTTTCTTATCTAAGATAAGGTAATTTAACTTCAATTCAGTGAGTCAGCAAATCAAGATGTAAATTTATAGGAGAGAGCTAGTTACCCAAGGAATAAAATTTCCTAGCCAATTTATTCATTTACCTGAAATACCCTAGTTCATTTCCCAGAAAAGATTATCCCACCTTTTCCTGCCTGCCAGTATATTTTTCGTGCTCATTTTCCAGAAATTTGAGTTGGAGAACCATTGATTACCAAACCCTCCAATAACCAGAAGACATTCTCTTTGTTCAGATATTAGATGCAAAGGATCTGACCAGGATAGTCATGGTAGCTAATAGTGACATCAACTATAATATATAGTAGTTTTTCCAGACAGTGACTACTAGTCTTGAGTGCTAAACTACCCCTAACCTATGATAGAATTTCTCTCTTCACAGGTATGTAATCTGGTTAGGGGCATGATACCATAAACTTGTACCTGTCTCTCAGCTTTAGAATTTGCTGTTTATCTCAGTTCCAAAATCAGAGACTCTAATTTTAGGGCCTAGGCTGGTCACTGAAACCCAGCAGAATTCCTAATAACCATCCAAAAACTTTCCTAGTTCAACCAATTATTATTTTTTGATGTATATAGCAGCTAGGTCATTTCTTTGCTCCTTAAGCCTATAAAGATTAGTAATTCCTTGGTTTTCATTTGCTCATGTTTTTCTAGTAGAGTATTAAAAAACAAAGCAAAACAACAGAAAGGGTTTGCTTTTAAATATTATGTTCAGTTTATTTCACTGGTTAAAACTTTAGGATATAACTGGCTCAAAACACTAGGCTTCTCTGGCATTTACTTAGGAGCAAAATTTAACTTGTGACTTTTTATAATGGACACCAATTTCTTTATTTAGCTGAATGTAGACCTTCCCATCCTTATTGGATTCCTGGCTCTTTTCCTTCCACACCAGGTGCTAAGGATGATACAGAAATGAATATAACCCATTCTCCACACTCTAGGATTTACAACATAGTAAGGAAGAGAGCTACGTAAATATGTAAGTAACAGTCCCTGATAAGATGTGATTTGAAATATTAATAGATTTGGATTAGTTAGAGTCCAACAGGTTAAGGAAAGCAGTAGGGGTAATCTAGACAGGAAAAGCAGCATGAAGGCCAGGAGTCCATCCTAGGGGATGACGAGAAGTTCACAAAGTGAAAAACGCAGAGGGTGGTGTGTGGGTGGATGTAGTTGGGAGGGGAAAGTGAAGGTCAGTGTTGGAAGAGTTTTATGTTGAGTACCAGGCTAAGGTTTTGGGTTTCAAAGCTAACAGAGGTTTTAAAGTAGGAGATATGCTTTATATTTTAGAAAGATAATTTTATTTTAATAAGGATGAGGGACCGATGATGGCGAGATAAAATTAAATTATGCCAAAGTTTGAGACATGATCAAAGCCTAAATTAAAGCAGTTTCAGTGATAAATGAGGGTAGTGACTCAAATAAAAAAGATGTTTCTGAGGCAGTTTTATAAAATTTGAAGAATAGTACAGGAAATAAGAATCAATGATAATACGAAGGTTTATTATGAGATAGGGAAAATGGTGACACCTTTAAGTTTGAGAATAAAGAGGGAAATTCAGAGGAGAAGGGAGTGAACATGTGTTTAGAAATTTCTATATGCCTGATGTTTCAACCTCTGGGTACTTGATGTGCATTTATTTGGTCGAATCATCTGAATTAGTGTGTGAAGGAGGTATTGTTATTCTCACTTTAAAAGTAAGGAAGTAGAGGCTCAGAATGTTTGCGGCACTTTGTCACTTCCCCAAGACCACACGGCTAGTGGCCAGTAAGCGGTGGGTCCCAGGACTCTCTCTTTAAGCTGCTCCATTTTGTGGCCCTCTTTGGGCACATGATGTTTGAGAGGTTTTCGGGAACTCAGGAACATCTGTCCAGCAGGCCGGAGTTAAGGAACAGAGGTCAGTTCCCATGTAAGGATTTACATTTGAGAGTCATCAACACATGGATATTGAAGCCACAGGAGTGGATAAAATCCCTCAGGCTGCAGATGTACTGGGAGGGTAATGAGAATGTTACGACGAGCATCCTGGCCTTGGTGTGTCTGGCCGTTTCATTCCAGGCTGGAGAGTCTGTTAGCAGAGCCACTTAACCTGTATGGTTTTAGACTTGGAGTTGACCCTTTGTGGTGGCAAGTTTAATATTCTTACTTTACATATGTACACACACACCCACACACACCTTATTTATTTTTAACAGGTTTATTGAGATACAGTTTACATACCATCCAATTCACCTATTTGAATTATACAGTTCAATTATTTTTTATTGTGGTAACATATACATACAAAAAATTCACCATTTTAACCATTTTTAAGTGTCCAGTTCAGTGGCTATAAGTACATTCGCATTGTTGAACAACCATCACCATTATCCATCTCCAGGCTACTTCATCTTCCCAAACCCATACCCTGTACCCATTAAACACTAACTCGCCATTCTTCCTTCCCCTAAGCCCCTGGTAAACACCATCTACTTTCTGCCTGTATGAATTTGACTCCTAGATAGATACCTCATAAAGGTAGAATCATATTTGTCCTTTTGTGCAGTTTAGTTTTTTGTATATTCGCAAAGTTGAGTAACCACACCACAATTTTAGAGCATTTTCACTACATTAAAAAGAATTGACAGTCACTCCCTATGTTTCCCCCAAAGGTCCCACCCACCAAACATAGGCAACCACAAATGTGCTGTCTCTGTAGATTTGCCGATAGATGTCATGTGAATGGAATTATACACTATGTGGCCTTTTGTGTCGGCCTCTTTCACTCAGCATAATGTTTTTGTGGTCCATCCGTGTTGTAACATCTGTCAGTACTTCATTTCTTTTTCTCACCAAATGATATTGTACTGTATGGATATACCATATTTTCTGTATACATTCATCATTTGATGGGTATTTGAGTTGTTTCTACTTTTGTGTTATTATGAATTATTCTGCTGTGAACATTCATGAACAGGTTTTTATGTAGAACATGTTTTCATTTCTCTTGGGTATTTACCCTTATATTTTTCAAATGGTGTATTCTACTTCTAAAATAATGATTTGGTGTTTTGAGACCTTAAATCACATTTAATTTTCCATTTGTTATCTAAAATGTAATAATCTAGTTATTTTATTCTTGTTTTATATCTACATATTCATTCAGTAAATATTTGTGTATAGATATATGTAAGATTTTAGTTTTAATCAAATACTTTGAGTAATTAGTAATTTCCCACACCTGTGCTGAAAATATAAATATAGCTCCAATGTGATCTAGAGTTTCCCACTGATGGCTTGATTAAAAAGAACAGAGTGATTTGTCTACATTTCCAGGATGATTGTCATATTTTTATCTGCTGGAGGGAGTTTTTAGTCAATTTCTCACGCTCAAGGCCAGTTTGTCTTTGTGAGGAAGCAAAGAGAAGAATAAGATGAGTAATGACTCTGAATCTATGATTATGAAACCTTATCCATATGAGTACACAGGTTCTTAGTGACTGAGTTTGAGTCAGTAAACCACAGGTATTTTTCCTGTCATTCTCATGTGGAATTCTTGCTGAGAAATCCTTAAAATTGCTTTTTCTCCTAATTTGTGGATTTGATGATGATACTTAATCACCTTTACAAAGTAGAAATCCTGTATTCATCCATGGTTTTACATAGGGCCACCAAAATTTCAAAATAATTTGAAGCTTAAGAGATACCAATTCAATTTTAATTTAGCACAGTATATAACCATAATCTTGGTCAAAATCAAGGGTATTTTGAATACTGTGTGTGTGGTTTGTTGTTCTGGAGTAAAGTGGTATCTGGTGGTTAGGACATATGAGTTGATGTCAGCATTTGTGGGTTTTATTCCCAGATCTGAGCTTTCTAAAAAAGAGAAGCCAAGTCTATGCCTGATAATGTGTTTAGTGCAATGCTTTATATACTATGGACGTACTGTAAATACAAGTGAAGATTTTATACTACTGACAGAAAAATATGTAACAAATTACCCAAATTTATGTAAAATAATGATAGCTTTCATGGGTACTTAGTGATTCCATTCCTTAAGCTTTCTTTGGGACGGGCATGATTAATGTTCCCAAGTATAATAGTAGTGGTCGTGTTTTAAGCAACTTATAATGAACATTTTTTATTCAAAATGTTTAGATATTACTCTTTATCCAAGGGATCATTGAAAACTCTACCTAATGACACTCATCCATTCCACAGTAGTACATACCAGAATCTCGGAGTAAAACATATGCTTTATGATTATGTGATGATTCTAATATGTGAACACTAGGCGCTGATACTCTAGTATTTAACTTTTATTTACCTCTATCCTCTTGATGGCGTCCTAAACCAGCGATCTTAAAAATAAACCCTCTTAGCCGGGCGCGGTGGCTCACGCCTGTAATCCTAGCTCTCTGGGAGGCCGAGGTGGGCGGATCGTTCTGAGCTTGGGAGTTCGAGACCAGCCTGAGCAAGAGCAAGACCTCATCTCTACCAAAAATAGAAAGAAATTAATTGGACAGCTAAAAATACATATAGCAAAAATTAGCCGGGCATGGTGGCACATGCCTGTAGTCCCAGCTACTTGGGAGACTGAGGCAGTAGGATTGCTTGAGCCCAGGAGTTTGAGGTTGCTGTGAGCTAGGCCGATGCCACGGCACTCGCCCCAGGCAAGAAAGTGAGACTCTGTCTCAAAAAAATAAATAAATAAATAAATAAATTACTAATTTTACAATCTGTTTTTCTCTAAGCAAGTGACAGTCTTAAACCAAGTTCACATCTTTTGGACTTTGACATCATTTCTATTGGCAAGTAGCTTGGGATTAGGGGAAAACAAGCTGGAATTAAAAAGACAAAAGGCACCAGACCTCAAACAGTTTCTGGGCATGTGATATTTTGATGATGTTAAAGTAAACAGATTAGAGATCTGTGGATTGCATTCCTCATGAGTTATGGAAATTTTGAAATTACAGTGAAAGGTTCTCTGGGCAAAATGTGTTTTGCATTTGATTGAACCGAAACTGTACAAAGAGACCTAAAAAATGATTGTAATAAAAGCAGCAGATTTTTCCTCTTGTGCCTATTTAAACTTTTCTTTTCTAAATTTTGTGGGAAAAGTATGAGCTTTGGACTGAAAGAGACCTAGATTCAAACAATCTGCGACAAATAAGTTATTGGTCAATTTACTTAACTATTGTAAACCTGAGTGTGCTTATTTTCAAAAAGGCAATGACAAGCTTTACCTGGCAGAGTTATTGCAAGAATTAAATTAGTTCAGGTTAACGTAGTGCTTAGCCCAGTGCCTAGAATTTGTATTAACTGCTTGGTGTTATAGCATTTTTGCTAAGAAGCATTTCTTTTGTGGCACACACACACGTAAAAAACTGCTCATTTCAAAAATATACTAAATTTCAAATCGGACAATGTTCTAGGAGCACAGGTGGCTTCTCTAAGCAAGTGATAGTTTGCATTGGAGTTTGCTTTAAGAAATATTAATATCAGTGGTCAGTAATCATGATTTATTTGTTCAAAAGGAAGCCAACAATGGAAACCAACTGGATAAAAACAAAATGTCTTCAAAAATCACAGCGGTAGCGGTAAGGACAACTCACAAAATCAAAGGAAAATCTGGAGAACCAGATCTCAACAAGGAAAAAAACCAAATCAGCTCCAACATTTTAAGAAGATGGAACTACCTGCCATTAGGGAGAAGTGTGTGGTTTATAGTCCAAAAAGTATAAGTACACTGCTGTTGATTAGTGTTTTCAGCGTTTGTGATCATTTGTTCGTATTCTGTCTTAGTTATTTCAAGGAAGTGATTACCCTACCACTTACTGGGGATGGCTTTGAATAATGGCCCTTACTTTTTTGCTTCAAAGTATGATGGTCCTAAAATTTGAGGGTGAAAATAGCTAGAGGAAATTTCTGTTCATAAAATTTTAATATTCTGCACTTGAGGCCTATCTGGCTACTATTGAGTGACTAAGAATATATGAACTTTAAATGGTGTTTGACAATGATCATTTTTCCTAGTTACTGGCTTAGAAGATGAATTTGTTTTACTTTGGATATTATTGATTATAAATCTACCATGGGATTGCCTAGGGTCAAAAGACGAGATGAATTTTCCTAAATTATTTCTGAGTAGATGAAGGATGTAATCAAATTGGCAATTGAATGAATTTAGGGAAGAAAAGTCAACAAATACCAAAACTGTTAGTAGGTTGCATATGTATAATGTCACTTGAACGGCAGCCTTTGATTTCTGTCCTCCATTATCCCTGTTAGCACCTGTCTCTGATATTTGTGGGATGCCTGGGTACTCTGAGGCTCAGACACTGGAATGGTTTCCAAGGAGATGTTATAACAAATTCTGTCAACGTTGCCTGGGAGTTAGGCGTCTTAGTAAGCAATGCTGAATCACCTCCTCTCTAAGCTGGGTTGATTCCCTAGCTTAGAGGAAAAAGGCTTGGTATAGCAAACTGAATTCATAAGAAGTTAAGCAGGCTCTGTGTCTGAGCCATATGTGGCTGAAGGCCTTTCGTAACAAGGACAGTCAGCACATCGGAGGCCAGGCCCCTCTGCACCATCAGGGCTCGTATGACCTGCTGGGAGTGTTGATGCCACAGAGAATGTTCCCTGAGCAGAGCTGTCCTCTGCACAGCTTAGATCTTCTCAGCTCCTCCTCTTCCTCTAGCCCTGATGCGGCAACCGCTTCTAGGCAGGCTTCAACCAGCCGTGGGCAGGCTCCACCTGACATCATCTCCCTTGGATCCTCCCATCCCTGCTACCTGCCCAGGAGCCTCTCTGGAAGTGTGGGGACACAGGGGCAGAAGCTGTTGGACAATTGCTACTCTTTTCCATTCCTTGGGTGTTAGTGTTAGGGAAATTTCCATGCATACTAGGGGAAGTTCTGTACTGATTCTGCTTAAAACCACAAAGCAACAAGTAGACACTGACATCTGTCAGCCTTGCAAGCTAACCACAGAGCAGTTGAGCAAAGCTGAACAAAACTGCAAGTCTGTCATGATTATGATGTTTGTTATAAGCCTATAAGAATTATTGTTTATTGGATAAATTTTAAGTCTTTCTGCTAATTGGTTAATCATTTGTACCTGTGTGTGATTTGTTAAAAGTA
>CAUYSK010031903.1:0-29342 GCA_963575035.1 Avahi laniger
ATCAGAATTTTTCAGATTTTAGAACATCTGTCACCTGGATTAGTCTCACAAGTCAAGGCTTAACTAACTCTGTCGTGTGGAGAAACTCGTTGAGTAAACGTTAGCAATTATAGGTTTACCATATTCTCATATCTGCAGTCACAAAATCTAGAAAGCTCTGAAGAGCAAATATTTTTCATAAACTTGGTATCCATATGTGACCTGAACTGCTACAGGACATTAGTAACCTTTAATGGCCTACCTAGAATGAATATTTACTTATTTGTTTATTTATTTGAGACAAGGTCTCAGTCTGTTGCCTGGGCTAGGGTGCAGTGGCATCATTATCCATCACTGCAACCTCAAACTCCTGGGCTCAAGTGATCCTCCTGCCTCAGTCTCCTGAGTAGCTGAAACAACAGGCACATGCTACCATGTCCAGATAACTTTTCTGTTTTTTTTGTAGAGACAGAGTCTCACTATGTTGCCCAGGCTGATCTCAAACTAAGGCCTCCCAAAATGTTGGGATTACAGGCATGAGTCTAGAATGAATATTTATACCTTTCTCTGTAGAAGAATGTTAAAGTGTTCAATTAGGAAATGCTGCCTGTTCCACACCACACTGGGATTTTAATGAAATATGCTGTATATATTCTGTTTCACCTTTTTAAAATCTGAAAATTTCTAAATTTTAAAGCATGTCTGGCCTCAGAGTTTTAAGAACTGCAGACCTGTGTCATTGTTAAGTCATTGTGCTGCTTCATGACATGGAGTGAAAGCACTCCACGAGATGTATGCTATTTGGAAAATACACAGTAAATACAAATGTGTAAAAAACCCTATGGTATAACGTTTTGAAAATTAATGGTCATGAAAATAACTCAGTGGGCAGTGACCATAATTTTTTTAAATGAAGTAGAATAAAAGAGATTAGAAGTACTATGTTGCAAGAGTAAGTATTGCTCATGAAGCTTTTGTTTAGTTACCATGTGTATGCATAGTCATGATACATTTTGTCTTCCTTACTGTGGATCAAGGTTAAAAAATTAAGAAACATTGTTGTTACAGAAGTAGCCAGTTTTGGAGGCAGACTCCCCTGGATTCACATCCTAGAGATGATAATGAGAAATCCCAGAAGCACTGTCCCGTTCATTCAGTTACAGAGATACATTCATCCTGTCAACAAATACTTAAGAAGCACCTGCCATACACCAGGCACTGTGCTGGTGCTAAGACACAACAGGGAGCAAGACGGAAGGTCCCACTGAGCCAGTAGACTTCATCACCAAATCTCCCAGACATGGGTTTGCTGATTGTATTCAGTGGTAAGAATGGTTGCAGAGTTACTTTGTAGGATCTGAAGCACAGTGGAAATGTGGGACTGGGGTAGTTTTAGTAAATACAGTCGTCCCTGTGATTCCTGCAAGGAGACTCACTTTGGGACTTGTCTTCCTGCTTCTGCATATTTTCAGGGTTCATGCAGCATGAACAGGGAATCAGCCACAGGAGGAAGGGAGACTTTCTCACAGCTCCTTTGTCTTTCCTGCAGCCTCGCCAGCCGGAAACATGGAGGAGGAGCTTCAAGGAGGCCATTGGAACCTAGTCGACCCCCACACTGTGACCGAGGTGAGTTGAGGATCTCTCCATCTTAATTGATTACCTCTAAAGGCAGGAAAACTGGCCTTCCTTTGTTCTGGGTTTTCTGTCTCACGGTGGTTCCCGAGCAGTATTTTTAATATAAAACTCTCATGCTGTTGTTCTTTTGCTTGGCACCCTTCCAGGAATCTCCCTATTGTTTACAGAATAAATTCTAGGTTTCTCAGCCCATTCCCACGTGATCTGGATTTCGTCCACCGCCTCGGCATCTTCTACCATTTACCCAGGCAACCAGTACATCCCTTTGGCTTGGTGGTAAAATATTACACTGTATATTCCAGCTTCCTGGCCTTTGCTCAGGCTGTACCCTCTGCTAGAATACCCCGCCCTTCTTTTCTGTCTGCTAATGTCTTAAAACAGCCTTCAAAACCCAGCTTAGTATCTCCCACCCCACTTTCCTAGGCAGAGTCAACTCTTACCTGCTGTGGCCTCCCATAGCACCCCTGATGCCTCCATTGTAGTGCAAATCCACCTAGATTTGGTTATCTCTGTGCGTATCAGTCAGCCCCACCAGAGTAGATGCTTCTCAAGGACAGGAACTGATTGGGATTCATCTCTGGGTACCCAAGGCCCAGCACAGGCCTGGCACACAGGAAGCCTCGTGAGGTGTTTGTTGAAAGAATGAATGCATGAAACCATTTCTCTACCAAATAAGTATCTGCTGTCCTTAATGATCCAACTTGAAAGCCCTCCTCCAGTAGGCTCTCCCTGTTCCCAGGGCAACATCCTCTCTCCCTCCCCAGCCCACACAACCCCTGATACCTCCCTCTGTCACAGCCCCCCGCCTCATGCTCAGTGTCGGCATCCCGTGTATCTCCACCAGACCAGGAGCTCCTCAAGGTCCGGGACCAAGTCTGATACATGTCCATGTCCCTGGCACCCACTGTGATCTGGCATATAGGAGAAATGATTGTCGAATGCATGCTCTGACCTTGTTACTCTCTGTATAAAAGTCTTCTGTGGCTCCACGGTGCCTCAGGGATCAAGTTTGCGCTCCTTTCTCCCGCCATATCCCAGTCACTGTGACCATGACCATGACCAGAGGCCATGCACAGCACAGACTGGGAGTCTGAGGAAAGGAAGCCCTCAAGGCCCTCTGTGATCTGGCTCCTGCTGAAGAAAACCTCTTTGGCTCATCCTTCTCAACATGGATGACAGCAACAATTTCAGCTATAAGTACCAACATAAATAGTCAGCAGACTATATAGATCTCATAACCGAAAGTCCATAGGTGGGGCTGGCTTATCTGCTAGTGTGATCGGGACTCAGTTTATTGTCCCCATCTCTCAGCCCCAACTAGTATAGGCTCCATTCTTGATGAGCTCCTTCCCTTATCCCAAAACAGCTGTCAGGACTACATGATTCCTTGCCTCATTCAACAATTAATTATTGTGTGCCTACTATATATGGGCTTTGTTCTGGAGGCTGGAGTAGGGAACCAACGTATGTGGCCCCTGCCTTTATGAAGCTCACATGTTATTGGGAGTGACACTGTATTAGTTTGCTAGGGCTGTCGTAGCAATGCACTATAATCTGGGTGGCTTGAACAACAAAAATTTATTGTTCTCAGTATTGGAGGCCAGAAGTCTGAGATCAAGCTGTCGGCAGGGCTGGTTCCTTCTGAGGGGCCATGAAAGAGAATCTGTTCCCTGCCTCCTCCTGGCTTCTGGTGGTTTGCTGGTGATACCTGGTGTTCCTTGACTTGTAGGAGCATCACCCTGATCTCTGCCTTTGCCTTAACATGGCGTTCTCCCCATATCTTCACGTCGGTCTTTCCTCAGCGTGTGTCTGTCTCTGTGTCCCAGTTTCCCCTTTTTATAAGAGCGTCAGTCATGGATTAGGACTCGCACTAATGGCCTCATCTTAACTTGGCCACCTCTGTAAAGACTCTATTTCTAAATAAGGGCACATGCTGGGGTACTGGGGGTTAGGACTTCATCGTATCTTTTTGTAGGGTTACAATTCAACCCATAATAAACAGCAATATAGATAAGTAAATCACATAGGATGCAGGTGGTATCAAGAACTGTGGAGAAAATAAAGCAGGGAAGGGGATTGGAGGGCCAGGGCAGGTTTACTGTTTTATACAGAGGGGTCAGAGAAGGCTTCATTGGGGAAGAGGCGTTTGAGCAGAGAACCAGGGAGACACTCTTGAGCTCTGAGTGGGGAGCAGGCAGGTGTGTTCGGGGAACAGCAAGGAAGCCAGTATGGCGGAAACAGAGTGGACAAGCAGGGAGGGGAGGAGGCGAGGCCTAGGGAATAGCTAGGGCCAGATCCTCAGGGCCCTGTGGACCATTGCATGGCATCTGTCTTTAAATCTGAATGAGTAGGGGGCCATTGGAGGATTTGGAGCAGAGGAGGGACAGGATGTGCTATAGATAGAAAGAGGATCCCCTGTCTTGTCCACCTAACTCCTGCCTGACATCACCATTTGGATGACTGTGTTAGTGTCTCATTGCTGCTCTAACAAATCACCACAAACTTGGTGGCTTCGACGCAACACAGATTTATTCTCTTACAGTTTTTGAAGTTGGAAGCCCAAAATTAATTTTGATGAGCCTCAAAACAAGGTGTCAGGAGGGCTGGGTCCTTCTGGAAGCTCTAGGGGAGAATCTGTTCCTTGTCTCTCCCAGCTTCTGGAGGCCGCTTGTATTCGTTGGCTCCTGGCTCCATCATTCCAATCTCTGTTTCTGTCATAGCATTGCCTTCTCCCACCCGTGACTCCCTTTCTCCCTCTTATAAGGACCCTTGACATTTAGGGCCAACCTAGATAGTCCATGATCATTTCCCCATCTCAAGATCCTTAATCACACCTGCAAAGTCCCTTTTGCCATATAAGATAACATTTGTGGGGATTAGGATGTGGACACCTTTGTGGGGGCTGGGGAAATTTCTCAGCCTACTGAAATCTGAAGGATATCTCAAACTCTACATATCCCAAACCAGACTCAGACTTTCTGCCCTGAAAGCTGCTTCTGCCACATTTCAGTAAGTGGCAACTCTGTTCTTCCAGCTGCTCAGGCTAAAAACTTAGAGACATCCTGTGCTGCTCTCTGTCTTTCACTCCCTGCGCGTTACCTGTCAGGAAGTCTCGTCAGCACCAGCATCACACTATTGAAACTCTCACCGCTTCTCCCTCCCTCCACTCTTGCCATCGTCTCTCGCCCAGATCGCTGAATTGGTCTTCCTCCTGGCCTCCCTGCTTCTGCCCTTCCCACCTTCCGTCTTCCTCCACAAAGCAGCCACAGGAGGATCCTGGTTGGTATATGCTTAATTTTTTAGAAAATCTTTTTGTTATAAAACAAAGCACAGAAGGAGAAACCAACATGCATCAAATATATGACCTAATGAAGACAAATAACTACTTCGTTCCAGAAAGAGAACTTTTTTTGCCACTCACTCCAGAAGTCCTTTGTGGACCCCATCAGAGCCTCCTCTGATCCCTCATAAGGCATGATTTTTATATTTATTACTTCCCTATAATAATAGTTTTATTACCCAAATGCATGTCCCCATTGCCCCCTCTTTTTTAAAAAATGTTTTTTGTAACTCTTTCTGGAGTCCTCCTCCATCCCCTTCTGTTCTTAACTGCTTGTCCTTTGAAGAACCAGAGCGGTTTGACCCGTAGAATTTCTCTCAGTCCATTTTCGTCAGTTCCATCCTCCTGGTGCAGTTCAGTTTGTTCCCAGTTGGCAGCTGGATCCAGAGGCTTGATCAGACTTAGGGCCAATCCTTTTGCCAAGACTTGAAGGAGTCCCAGAATGTCTGGTTCTCCGTGTATGTTATCCTGGCAGATGCCGATGTTTACTGCCTTATCATCTGTTCATTCACCAGGGGTCGCAAAATGGCGCTGTTCTAGTGCTATCGTTTCTTTTCATTTATTAGTTGGAACGCTTTTTAAAAAAGACGTCTCCCCTCATCTGCTATTTGGCTGTGCAGTGGTATACTTCGTATGGGACAGGTGGAATAAATGCTTGACTCTTTCCTTTTGTGTTTCAGTTTCCAGTATAAGGAATTGGTTTCTGACTGTCATTCTTCGAAGATGACCAGTTCTTTTATACACACCTGTGTGTGTGTGTGTGTGTGTGTTGGTTGATATTCTTAGAGTTTACAAAGCATTTTCATAAATGTCAATGTGACATGCCCAGACTAAGTCCCATGAGGACAGGAACTGGCTGCCTCCTTCTCTCCTGCACCCTGTGCCTGTTCAGGGGCCAGCTCATAGTAGCTGCTCCGTCATCATTGGCCAAACGGGTGGACAGCAGACGCCACTTGCTCAGCAGCTTCCTAATGCATTGGGTCCCTGCTGAGCACTGTACGGGTATCAGCTCACTTCCTCCTCACAGCAGCCTTAGTTTAGAGATGAAGAATAACAAGGCCTCACAGCTAATAGATGCAGAATCTGAACTGGGGTCCCTCTGACTCCAAAGCCACGCCTCTAGCTGGTCGGCTTGCTGGGGGTCACATAGCAGATGGTGGGTTGCACTCCTCTACCACCTGCTTACTGTGCTGTGGTTTGAACGTTTATCCCCTCAGAAACTCATGTCAAAACTCAATTCCTGATGTAACAGTATTAAGAGGTGGGGCCTTTAAGAGGTAACGGATTATCACAGGAGTTGGTTACTTAGCATGAGAACGAATCTGTTACAATAGCCAGTTTGACATGCTCTGGCCCCTCATTATGTGACGTCGTGTGCTACCTTAGGACTCTGCAGAGTCCCACCACCAAGAAGGCCCTCACCAGATGCAGCCCTTTGGCCTTGGACTTTCCAGCTTCCAGAACTGTAGGAAATAAATTTCTTTTCTTTATAAATTACCCAGTCTCAGATATTCTGTTATAGCAGCAGCAAAGGGACTAATACACAGTGTGACTTTGGGCGAGTGACTTTGATTCTCTGGGTCTCAGTCTTATCTTCTGTAAATCAGGGATAATCTTGCCTCAAAGAGAAGTCAGGCAGTTCAGTGACTCACTGCACCTACAGAGTTGAGTCCATGCCCAACATAAAGGAAGCTCTTGGTCAAAGGAGGGCCTTTGTAGTCGGGCACCTGGAGGGTTGGGACGGACAGTGTAAGCTGGAATGAAACGAAATAGGGCTCACGAGGGACATGCAGCTTACTTACCAACAGTCACCCACAGGAGAAGGTAGAGGGGCCAAGCCTCAAATCCAGACTAGAGAGTTGGTTTCCACTCTTCCCTAAAACATGCCTGTGTGTGTGCACGTGAGTGTGTACCTATGTATATGTTTTGGTAGGCGGGGAGTCTGGATGGGACACACCAAAAAGTCACAGTTCCACCTAGAGATAGAGTGTATGGGAGTAGGCTGTCATTACTTCTTGAGTATTTGAATTTTTATTCTAAACACCTGTTAACTATGAAGTTTTCAAATGAAGAAAGATGGCATCACTAAAAGTTGGACAGCTGGACATGAGCCTTAAGTAGTCACGTGGCCTGAAGTGGACCTGGCACCACCTGTAAGGGGGTCTTGCCCCCAAAAGCTGTACTGACTCCAGTCAGGCGTCTGCTCTACTAACCAGTTTATGGAAAATGCAGGGGCCAGAGAAGCAGCCAGGGACCAGAGGAAGCAGTCTGCCACATCCAGAATGTGGGACTTTAAATCAGGCACCTGTACTACGTGTAAAGAAGGCACAGGAGTATGGCTACAGATTAAAAACCTTCAGAGCTGTATCAGCCACATGCAGGGTATGGGTCTCCTTGGATTCTGAATCAAACAAGCTAGCTATAAAAACACAGCATTGAGATGTCAGACAAATCTGTGTACAGGCTTTGAACATGGTCTGGGTATTCAGTGTTATTAAGGAGTTACTGTTCAAACTGAAGTAGTCACAGGTGAAAGCAGATGATCCCTGGGTGATGGGGTCCATAGGAGTTAGTTACGTGCATCTCTCTACTTGTACACATGTTTGAAAATTTCCTTGATAAATAAAACTTAAAATCTTGAATGAATACACACATACAAAAAAGCAAAAGCAAGAAATACATGGATTTTAGGATCAGGCATACCTGGATTTAATTGCTGCCTGTGTGACTGTGAGTTGATTTGTTTCCTTACCTATACAATATGGAGGTTTCCAATTTCTTCCGTCTCAAGGTTCTTCCTGTGAGGCTGAGAACAGGATGGTTTTTGCCAAAAGCCTAGAAAATCGAGGGCTGGGATTACTTTGAGTGAGCTCCCCCAGGTGACCAGCATTGTGTTGTGTTTTAGGAATTTGTGACCCTCAAGGACGTGGCCATGGACTTCACCTTGGAAGATTTGGAGGAGCTGGGGCTGGACCAGGGGAACCTGTTCTGGGACACAGCACTGGACAACTACCAGGATGTCTTCCTGCAGAGTGAGTGTTGCCCATCCCAGGGCCCCAGTCGCTGCCCTGCTTGGTGATCACTTACGCTTCCCATCACCCGTAGGATGAAATCTCAGCTCCTAAGCTTCTTAGAATCAGCATGAGCTCGCCCAGCAGTTCTCAGCTGGCTAAGGGGACATTGGCAATGTCTAGAGACATTGTTGATCGTCACTGCCTGGGAAGAAGGTACATGGAATGAAGTCCAGGGAAGCCAGACACAAACTTCTCTCTGTAGAGTCACGTGGAATGAACTTAATTTCCCTGGCAATGAGGTGTGACAGCATGTGAAATGCTGTCCACCAGGGAAGCTCGTAAGAGTTCAGTGCCAGGATTTTAACTGGGGGCTGGTCACATGGCCCCTCTTGCCTGGCATGTACCAAAATTCTAGACTCCCGGAAGGGAAGCAGATGCTCAGCGTAAACCAGTGTTTGTACAGGTTAGGCCCAGTGAGCCCCTCTCATCAGTTCTGGTGATGCTGGGAACCCTTCTGAAATCCAGCCTTGCCAGCAGGCCTGATTGGATGACAGTGCTCTTCTCTCCTTACAGAGCCCCTAAGCCCCAACCTGACCTCCCACCTGGATGGCACGGGAGAGGTGGAGGCCCTGGTGAGAGGAAGCCCAGAAGCAATGGGCCCTGGTGAGTGAATGGAGTGGGGGGACCCTTGCGTTTACCCTTTGTCCTCAGGACCTCCATCCAAAGGCTGTGGCCAGTCCCCCAGAAGATCTACCCAGATGTCTCCATGCCTGGCTTCTGGGCTTCACTGCCATTTGCTGGCTTCCATCCCCTTGTCCTGGGGGTTGGGGTGTGGATCGGGACATTTGGGTGGACCCTCACTCTGGCATGTCACCACGTCTTCATCTATCTGGGCGTTCAGCACAAGGCTGTCTTGTGTCTCCTCTTTCCTTCTGGATTCAGCAATGGGAGGCCTTCCACTCCCTGAGTCGGTCTTTCTACCTTCCAGCCTTGTGCTCCCTGAGCATGTGGACCGACGCCCTGGTCTACCCCTTTTACGGACTTTGTATAGGCCAGGGCACAGCATATGGCCACATCTGGTAGTAACTCAAGTCCAGGCCTGAATGCCACCAAGAGCGTCCACTCTGCCATCTCCTAGGCCAGGGTTCCTCTGGGTGGATGAGGTTAGGCAATGAGTATTCCCAGGGTATTCCCCAAGTGGGAGAAAGCAGCGGCAGGTGCCTTACCTGAGCATCGGAAGCTTCTCTCGTTGTTATTTTATCTTCAGGAGAAGGAGGGCCCTGAATCAGAGACCACAGGAGTCTTAGGCTCCACCCCAGTCAGTGAGTCTGCAGCTCTCTTCTTGGCTCACCACCCATGAGCTCATGAATGTGGGCCCTCTGCAGCCTCCTCTTCACACCAGTTTTCCATGTAGGTGACTAACCCAGGCACAGGCTCTTGCAACGTCTGTTTTCTGTTTTTGCCACCTATTGGCTATTTCCAAACAGGCAGCCATGCCTTTGCTAACCTCCAGTAGTAACACTTGTGTTGCTTTGTTTTCATTTTTATCTTTCCTCCTTTAACAGTGCACCCCTCTAGGCAGTAGAGCTTAGCTGATTCATCTGCATTCCCCAGTACTAACACCGTGTTGTGTACATAAGAGGTGGCTGTTACGTCTGCCAGTGCATTCTAGGCAGGGGGAGCAGCATGAGCAAAGGTGTGGTCAGGAGAATGAGCCAGAGATTGTGGGACACAAGAGCAGAGGCAAGAGTGACGTGGTTTTGGAAGGCAACTTTCAACTTCAGGCTGAGAGAAATTACACAGTCCCGCAGATACTCAGTGGATGGTGAGCCAGTAAATCTCAGGAAAAGGAACAGGCTTGAAAAGATGTAATGATGGTGCAAGATGGAGGAGAGGAGGGGGGGAGACTGGAGGAGGGGGTAGAACAGCGAAATTCGTGCTTTATGAAGGATCCCAGAGAGCACGCGGCTTGGTTATTGAGGGTATGGCGTCAGACGGGTTCAGATCCTCCACTCCACTGCTTGTAGCTGTAAGAAAGGAGAAGCGTACTCACAGGGGGCTGTGGGGAGCAACTGAGGCACTTCTGCCCGAGAGCAAGTGTGCCATAAGTGGGAATTACTCTGTCCCGTGAGCCTTTTCTGTGTGGCAGGCCCGGCCACTGGCACTGAAGACAGATAAGCAATGGAGGGTCCCCATCGAAGAGCTTGCTTTCTGGTCTGGGGTCAGACCTACTCATGACCAGTTACAGTAAAGAAAAGTAAGTGCTTGGCCGTTGTTCAGAGACTACAGGGCAGGGCACTTAAAGCAGAACAGGGTGTGGGGTTGTCAGAGAAGGCTTTCCAAGGAGGGCGATACTCAAGCTCAGTATTAAATGTCATAGAGGAGTTAGCTCGGGAAGTGTAGTCCAGCATGAGGGACCAGTCAAGGCACAAGCGAGAAAGTCTGGTAGATTCAGGGAATCACAGGAGTTCTGTGTGGCCAGCACAAAGAACACTGGGCTAATACACTTGGATTCCGCAAGCAAGAAGCCATGGGAAGGTTAAATCAGGGAAGTGATGTAGTCAGATCTGTTTATAATAAAGCCCTTCAGGATTAGTGTGGAAGACTGGAAAGAGAAAGGAGAGGCCAACAAGGAGCCTCGGGTCAGATGGAGTCGGTAGAGAGAAGAGGAAGGTAGTTGAGGCATTTCGAAGGAGACCAGACACGAAGTAATGGCTGAGTTGAGGAAGGGGAAGGTTTACTACTGGGGTTCTGGCATGGAGGACTGGATGGGTGGTGGTGGGGTCTTCCAAGATGGAGGATGCAGAATATGAGGAGCAAAATTTTGGTGACAGTGCAGGATAGAGTGGAGGGGAGAAGGAGGTGAGTCCAGGAGACTTTTTCGGGAACTTTGTCAGGTAGGTGTCAGGGTGATGGTAGAGGTTTTTGTGCCCTGTCGAACTCTTGTGGTTTCCCAGTTCCCCTCCTGGGAGTGGGTTCTCTGTTTCCTGTGATGCCAGTTCCAGACAGGTCACTGCTTTGGGGCCCATGACAGACAGGCTGGACTCAAGATCCACCACTCCCATTCCCTCTTGTCTGTGTTCTCACCCCACAGCTCCTGTCTTTCCTCTTTTGGGAACAGGAGACATTTGTACTTTCTCTTTCAGACATGGTTGAGACCAAGAACTCTCCTCTGCAGCAGGATTTCTTGGAAGAAGGACTCTACCAGGAGATTATGGAGACGTTGTCCAAGGATGGCCTTTGGAACTCCAATTTTGGAGAAGATTGTATAGGCGAGAGCTGGTTAGATAGTTTGCTGGGAGATCCAGAAAGTCTCCTGAGGTCTGACGTTATCGCCAACAAGGGAAGTCCCACAGAATGCAAGAGTCCCGAATTCAAGAGAGGCCTCAGTCCTGCGTCCCTCTTTTCCATAGGAGAGAACTCTGTGGTACATGATCTTCCTGAAAAGAGCCTCACACCAGCTAAGTCTAAGGAATATATGAGTAACTTTGGCTACTACTCAGACCAGAGCCAGCAAGATTCTGTCCAGGGAGGGGAGAAACCATATATGTGTTATGAATGTGGGGAAAGTTTCAGCCAGAGTTGCCATGTTATAGAGCACTGGATTGTTCATGCTGGGGAGCAACCTACTCTGCATCAAGAGTGTGAGAGAGGTTTCAGCCAGAATTCTTGCCTTTTTGTGTATCCGATGACTCTCATTGGCTACAAATCATTTGTGTGTAATGAATGCGGGAAAACTTTTAGTCAGAATACTCACCTTCTACGGCATCAGAAAACTCACACTGTAAGAAAACCATGTAAGAATCAAGGTGGTGACCAGTCCAGTCGTGGCCCACGGCCCATCAAGCCTAAGAAAACTTACATAGGTGGTAGGTTCTTTAAATGTAATGAATGTGGCAAGGCTTTCAACCGGACCTTTCATCTCACTCAGCACCAGAAGACCCACGCTGGGAAACGCTATGAATGCGCCAAATGCCAGGCGACCTTCAACTTGAGGAAACATTTCATCCGACATCAGAAAACTCATGCTATTAAAACTACGTCCGAGTGTGAGGAGTGTGGGAAGGCCTTCAGGAGGAGTTCCCTGCTCGTCGAGCACCAGGCTGTTCATACTGGAGAGAAACCTTATAAGTGTAATGAATGTGGCAAATCCTTCAGCCATACCTCTACCCTAAAGGTCCATCAGAGGGTTCACAGTGGAGAGAAGCCTTACAAATGCAGTGAGTGTGGGAAAACCTTCTGCCGCAACACTCACCTTAGTGAGCATCAGCGAATTCATACAGGACACAGACCCCACAAATGTCAGGAATGTGTCAAGAGTTTTGACCGGCCCTCACGCCTGATTCGACATCAGTCCATTCACACCACAGAAAAGCCCTACAGCTGTGCTGAATGCAAGGAGACTTTTAGCGATAATGAACACCTTGTGCAACACCAGAAAATCCACACTATCGAAACTCCCTATGAATGTCAGGAGTGTGGAGAATGCTTCGCTTGCAGCTCAACCCTGAATTATCACCAGAGTGTTCACACCAGAGAGAAACAAGGATTTGATGTGAGCAGGAAGATCTTGGCTCAGAACCCAGAACAGGGAGAGCATCTAAGGCTTGGCGAGAAGTGCTTTAAGTGTAACAAATGTGAGAAAACCTTTAGCCACAGCAGATACCTAACTCAGCACCAGAGAATTCACACCATCATGAAGCCCTTTGAGTGCGACCAGTGTGGGCAAGCCTTTGGCCGAAGTACTCAGCTCATTCACCATCCAAGAATCCAGTCTGGGGTGGGGCCACATGAATGTGAGCGTGGGAAAGCCTTCAGCAGCAGCACCTCCCTTCCTGACCCCCAGTCCTTCCACACAGGCGAGCACCCCTTTAAATGTAACAAATGCGGAAAGACCTTCAGCCAAAGTGCATGCATCTCAGAACATCTGTTAGTTCACACTGGACAGAAACCCTTTAAATGTAACAAGTGCGACAGAGTCTTCACCCACAGCAATTACCTTATTCAGCATCAGAGAACTCATGCTAGAAAGAAGCCCCTTGAGTGTAAAGAATGTGGGAAAACATTCCGCCAGAGCTCATGCCTATCTAAGCATCACAGAGTTCACACGGGGGAAAAGCCCTACAAATGTGGCGACTGTGGGAAAGCCTTTAACCTAGGCGCTAAACTCATCCGCCACCGGAGAGTTCACACTGGAGAAAAGCCTTATGTTTGTCAGGAATGTGGGAAAGGCTTCAGCCAGAGCTCATGCCTTGTTACCCACCAGAGAGTTCATACTGGGGAGAAGCCCTATGTGTGCGGCATATGTGGGAAAGCCTTTGCCCAGAAAGCAAATCTGACACAGCATGAGAGAATTCACACCGGGGAGAAGCCTTACACCTGCAATGTGTGTGGCAAAGCCTTTGGCCTCAGCGCCCATCTCAGTCAGCACCAGAGAAGTCACACCCAGGAGAAACCTTATCAATGTCCACATTGTCAGAAAGCCTTTGGGTGCTGCTCAAGTCTCAGACGCCATCAGCGAGTACACAGGTAACAAGCAGCTACGCTGCCTGCTGCCACTGGGTGGCAGCAGAGTCCCAGACATCTGAGATCATGTTCATCTGCCGTCAAAAGTCGAAACCATCACATTGCAAGCTCCCTCCAAATAAATCTCTTCATTAATAAAGATTGATTAGAAAGTTTGCACACATGAGTGTCATTAAAATAATAAAAACAAAAATTGAGAAACTGTATAACAGTGGGATTTAGAGGTAGACTCTGGAGCCAGTCTGCCTGAGTTAAATCCCACATCTACTGTCTGCTACCCAAATTACCTTGGGAAAGTTGTAAAATCCCTCGGGACCTCAGTGTCCTCATCTGTAAAACGGGCATGATAAAATTTACTACCTCAGAGGGCTGTTGTGAGGATTAAACACCTGTGAAGCACTTAGAACTGATACCCAGCATATTAAGTACTTATCTAGTGTGAGCTACAAATATATGTCAGCTCTAATACAAATATACTCTTTTATATTAAAAGAAGAAAAGAATTAGTAACTCGTCTCTGTTTACTGCAGTTAATGTTCTTACAATGTTACTGCTTTTAATTAAAATTTTACTTTTAAAAAGTTTCTAACATCTTACTCTTTTAAAATGTCTGGTCTTTTCTGGCCTTCCATTTCTCTGCTCTGTTGTAGTTTTCTCTTAACTGAAAGAAAGCCAAGAAGAGCATGTAAACGCCTCACCTCAGCTAAAACTTTCCACTCCCAGCCTCACTTTGAATGACAGTGAGCCTGTCACTCAAAGGACTCCCCTTCCCACATGCTGCCTCATCCCATAATCCTCCTCCGTTAAAAGCGGTTAGTTATACCATGCGAGACCAAATTTGCCATGGAAGTTAATGATAACTGAAAACACAGCTGGATTCGGTTAGGAAAGCTGCATCGATCAAGATGTTGCCACACACGAAACACACAGGGAAGACATGCTGGGGGAGGGGCGTGGAAGTTGTGTTGTGCAGAAGTGGTTGCTGGGATGTGTATCATGCACCATTTATCCTACTCACCAGGCAATTTGCTAGGCTCTGGTGAGGAAAACCAATACAGTAAGCCCTGCCCCTGCTCTGAAGCTTCTGGAATCAGAAAGGGAAATGAATGGCCCCGTTTTCATGGAAGATTACTGTTAGTTGACAAGTGACATATTAAAAATGTCACATTCCCTCATGTCAGGAAATTGTGGGACCACCAAGAATTGCTGGAGAGCCGAAAGAGATGGAAACACAAGACAGGCTCCCTCTTGACAACGCCTTGTCGGCGCTGGGATTTTGTGCCCTGCCCACCGAGTGGCCCGGTTGCATGTTTGCTGAAGCATGACAGAATCTTAGGAAAACATTGGGCCCTCATACTTTCCATACCTTTCATATTTTCAGTGCTTAGAATAGTTTGGGTTTGGGGGTCATTGCTCTGTACCCTTGGACTATTCGAATGTCGCACATTGAGTTCTGTTGGTTTTGTAGTTGAAGCTGGGAACCTTCTTTTGGCTCATCATTGGGCCCACACCGCAATGGGGCACATACTGTTTTTCTTTTTTTCTATTTTTCAGCATCAGAACCTCCTAGACATACTGTTTTTCAAATGGCCAAAACATTTAACTCCCTGCACATAGACTCTGCCCTCTGGAACTGCGTCTGGTCTAGGGGGTGAGCATGTTATATACGAAACGGAGTGTACAAAGTACCGCAGGGCAGGAAAGCAATTGATAAGTGTGTTCATTGAGAGTTTTTACACCAATGATAGGGACTGCAGGCTCCCTGGAAAATTGGTAGCCATTGGTATTGCGGGGGACGATCTCTGTAATTATCTGTTGCTATGGGTGAGGGTAGAAATGTCTTTCATATGCGCATGTTGGTTGGTTCTCTGATTAAAATTTTGAATCTGAAAGTGTTGGTTCCTTCTCTCAGCCTGGTACCACACACCCAGCCAGATGCCAGGCATCAGAGTTCCTGCCTGGCAGGCGCTCACGTTCTTGTGCGGGAGGGCTCAGGATGGTGAGCGTTGCCCCGTAGGAGGGAGCAGCTGAGTATGTTTTCCCACAGACCAGGCAGGGTACAGACCTCTGGGGAAGCACACAATTTCAGCTGGTCCTCGGATGCGTCACCAGACGATGCTTTTCAATTCTGCGTAAGCCGAAGGAACCAAGGAGCGAGCACAGGCGGCATGTACTTCACTCCTCTAATTACAGACAGGCCTCAGACTCACGTAATATTTTTAATTAGCATTCAGTAATATGTACATTTTACTCCCTTGGTATTTAATTCCTTCCCCCCTTTTTCCCTTTAGTGACAAGAATACTAGTTTCCCACTCATAGTAGTGGGAGAAAGTCCTCTTTATATTGACTTAAGTTTTGTTTTGTTTTTTCGTAAAAAGGTAAGCTGATTTAAAGGAAAATACTGGTGGTGCACATCTCTGGCAAAAAGTTGACAGTGGAATGTGACTGAATGAAGTTGGGGGAGACAGTTAGCTAAGGCCTCCCACCCCTCTTAATGGCGTGTCCTAGCAGGATGAATGAGATGTTTCCATGGCAACAGATTTTGGTATCACATCTCAGTGGCTGAACAGACGTTTATTTCTGTCATACCACATGTCCACTGTGGGTTGGCAGGGTTGTGGGGAATCTGCTCTATCAAGAGACCAGAGTGGTAAACGCCCCGCCATTTGGAACATGTGCAAGTGCTGCATGTCACTTCCATTCATGTTCCCTTGGTCAGAACCAGTCCCACTGGCCCAATTGCAGAAGGGCTAGAAAGTGTCACCTCTGGGCCCAAGAGAGAGGAACTGAATGTCGGTAGGCCCAGTAATGTCTAGCACCATACCCGCTCTTGAAGACTTTCTTTTTTTTTTTTCTATGACAGAGTCTCGCTCTGTTGCCTGCGCTAGAGTGTCATGGCGTCAGCCTAGCTCACAGCAACCTCAAACTCCTGGGCTCAAGCAATCCTTCTGCCTCAGCCTCCTGAGTAGCTGGGACTATAGGCATGTGCCACCATGCCTGGCTAATTTTTTCTATATATTTTCAGTTGTCCAGCTAATTTCTGTTTTTAGTAGAGACGGGGTCTCACTCTTGCTCAGGCTGGTCTTGAACTCCTGACCTTGAGTGATCCTCCCACCTCAGCCTCCCAGAGTGCTAGGATTACAGGGGTGAGCCACCACCACACTCGGCCCGAAGACTTTCTGATTATATTGGGAAGGGCTCATGATATAATACTAAGTGATAAAGCAGGATATCAGCCATTATATTTAGAAGATTTCCAAATAAAAATAGTTCTATGATTACAGAAAAAAAGTTGAAGGAAATTCACCAAAATCATGTTTCTGAGTTAAGGATTTTTAGTTTCTTCCTCATGCTTTCAAGTATTTTCCAGATTTTCCACAATGAATAGGTACCATTTTCTATTACAGAAGTAATGCATTCTTTAAAAAGATTTCAGTAATACAAAAGCGTACAGACCAAAACGGAGAGAAGTCCTCTGTCCTGTCCCATTGGCTTCCTGCAGAGAACCCCTTAAATCTAGCACATATTAGCTCCCTTTCCTTTCTGATGTGTGTAGATTCTGGCATTTTAAGTGTGGGGGTGGAGTAGAAGAGGTGTCTCTTATGAATAAAAGCCTTTTGGAAAGTCCCAGTCCCGGGGATTCCTGTGACCTAGACTAACGGTTTTCAAGCTTTCTGTTCTTTGGCGGCAGAACTCCTTTTAACATAGCGTTTCCTAAAATGCGGCAGATGCGCTGCTATATTGGAAGATGACACTATATTAAATGTCACTGAAATACACTGAAAAAGTCCCTTTTCTGCTGCTTCTTCTGGACACTGGATGAGAAAGCATGGCTTTACCACCTCATGTCTCCCTGTCTCCTCTTTGACAAATGCAGAGCAGGACTCAGGCTCAGACTTTGAGTGGACGATGCTATCCATCAGCCACTTGCAAACAGTCCTTTTTGTTGCATTTACTCTTAGGGCAACGTTCCCTTCATGGGAAGTGATGCTGGTTGTACATTCACAATTGTGGTCTAAAGTTTTAAAGGGCATTGATTGAAATAAACATTAGGAGAATCTTAGTACACGTGGTTGGTGTCTCAGAAGGATGGAAGGTGGCCACGGGAACAACAAAAGTGACGGCATATGATGCCTAACATTTAGAAAATCCTGTTCTAAGAAAACCGTACTAGGAGGCCAATCTATAAAACAGATAAAAATGGAATCTTTGATTGAAGGGGCACAGGGGCCACCCCTTCTCTCTGCCCCAGCCCAGCTGCAGCCCTAGAGCTCTGCAGAACAGCTTGTAAATCCCTGCGCTGGAGAACTGTCTGAAGCTCCGTCTTGATGAAACATGAATGCCTTTGACAATATCTCAGTATCCGCTGAGAAGGAGATTTGAGCAATCAGGGCAGAGATCTTGTGCTACCATGACCCAAATGACTGATGTCCCGCACACCTCTTAGGCATTGGGGTACAAGATATTGGTGTTGCTGGTTACAGTGAACATCTATCACTCACTCTTCTAAGATCCACTGTTCATCTCTCCAGCAGCCCTGGTTTCTCTTGGGAATACATGTTTTCAAAATTCCATCCCCAGTTCTAGGCAAACAATATATAACCTAGTTAAGCCAATCAGCATTCCCTTCTCTGGCTGATGTGATTGGTTCACAATTGGGCATGTGGGACATACTGAGAATGCTGGGACAAAGATGCTTTCTCTTTCCTGCTGGGCATGGATTATAAAAAATAGTAGAGCAGATGCTGCTGCAGCCATCGTAGAGCTGCTAGGGATCTACAGTGGGTTGAATTCCAAGTGGACACTTGGAACCTCAGAATGTGTTCTTATTTGGAGATAGGGTCTTTGGAGATGTAATTATTTAGGTTTGAGATGAGATTGTACTGGGTTAGGGTCCTAAATCCAATGGGGTCAGTATAAGAAGAGGAGGGGACACAGGGAGATATTCAGAGAAAGCCATGTGAAAACAGAAGCAGAAACTGGAGTGATGTGACCATGAGCCAAAAAATACCAAGAACCACCAGATGCTGGAAGAGGCAAGGAAGGATCCTTCCTTAGAGCTTTTGTAGGGAGCATGGCTCTGTTGACACCTTGATTTCAGGCTTCTGGCCCCCAAAACTGTGAGAGAATAAGTTCCGGATATTTAAGCCACCAAATTTGTACCAATTTGTTACAGCATCCCTAAGAATCTAATACAGGGACTCAGCCTTAGATGAGCCAACACTTCAGGAGGCTAAGTGAGCAGACAGGACAAAACTAGGTCCTCACAGACATGGGTGAGCTCCCGGGTCAGACCTCATCTGAGCACATTTAACTTCTGGACTTTGTGGTTATATGAACCAGTAACTTCCCTGTGTTGTTTAAGACAGGTGGAGACAGGGTTTCTATTAGTCATAGCCAGAGAATTCCCAGCTGACATGCTGGTTTAATTAACCGCTTCATTCCTCAACCAGAAAAGCATATAAGAAACCAAGTGAGGGAGACATCAGTGAATCTATTCTCACTGGTGTTTATAAAGCAATGCCTTGCAAGCTTTGGTACCATTATCAGAACTACCCAGAGGTCACTTGGTAACTGAGCAGGAGGCCTCAAAGGCATCACATCTGAGAACACTGGTCTTGGTGTAGACCTCAGGGGTTACCTGAGTGGTGCTCCCTCACAGAGTGGAGTCCCTAAGGGAAAACCATCTGAGTGTGGTGATGGCACTTGGCAGCTGATGAAGCACTTTCTTTCTCATGTCTGAAGGAGATCTTGTGACCCCAACTTGAAGAAATAGACGACAGCAGAGGCTGGGGAATCAGAGGTTCAGAAAGGTAAAGGGACTTATCTACAAACCCCAATAAAGGGCCAGGCTTCAAGACCCTGATCCAACACTCCATTCCACCATGCCACCACTTCCAGCCAGTGGCTGGGTGACCCAGCTGATGTCACAGCTCTCTAGAGGACAGAAGACACAGATTTCAGCTCCTGCCTTTCACCATAGGGAGATAAACCATTAAGATGAGTCATTTCTCATACAGTAGGGTGGGAGGAAATTCATTTCTCCATGTAGGTTTTCCAAAATTCTTGCCTGGTGGTTCAGTGGAGCAATATTATCAGCCTTTCTTCATGTGGCCAGTAGTCAGGAACTGAACATTCAGCCTCAGGGCACAGGTCATACTCAGAGTCATCCTGACATCTGCCCTTCCAATTTGCCATTGTCATCTAAAGGTAGAGGAATAAATGCAAAAGAAATGAAGTACTGAAACAGTCTGGCAGTTCTTCAAATGATTACACATGGAGTTGATCTATGACCCAAGAGAAATGAAAACGTACACCCACATAGAAACTTGTACATGAATGTTCATAGCAGCGCTATTCATAACAGCCAAAAAGTGGAAAAAGCCCAAATGTCCATCAATGGGAGAATGGCTAAACAAAACATGTTGTATCCATATCATAGAATATTATTCAGTCTTAAAAAGGAAGAAAATTCTGACACATGCTGCACCGTGTATGAACCTTGATGATTTTCTGCTAAGTGCAATAAGCCAGTGGCAAAAAGACAAATACTGTATGATTCCACTTATGTGAGGTATACAGAGGAGTCAAATCCATAGAGACAGAAGGGAGAATGGTGGTTGCTTAAGGCTAGGTGGAAGGATGGGCTTGCTAGCTAAAGGCTGTGGGTTTTTTTCTGAGGTGATGAAAAGGTTCTAAAACATCCTAAATTGACTGTGGTGATGGTTGCACATTATCAGTGAATATACTAGAAAAATTGAATTATACACTTGGAATGGGTAAATTGTATGGTGCGAGAACATATTCCAATAAAGCTGTTTTTAAAAAGAAGAAATGTAATAGAAAACAGAAATCTACAGGAGCTAAACCAAGGATGAGGCTGACACGAGGACAAGCTCACATGAAGGCAGAAGAGAAGGTAGCAGGAAAGCCTTCCAGGACCAAAGTCTCCCCTGATGTTTCAGAGGTGTGGACCCCTTGTCAGAAGTGGAACCCAGCTAAGAGCCCTTCATGAAAGGCTGGAATTCAGCTTGGCCTCTGGAGGGGCTGGAGACTAAAGTCAGCCACGCGGTGGTCAGCCATGTCTATGTGACCAACCTCCAATAAAAGCCCTGGGTACCTCCCTGGTCTGCAACACTCTATGTTGTCACACACGGTTGTTGGGAGCATTAAGAGCTGTCCATGTGACTCTACTGGCAGAGGACAACCGGAAGCTCATGGCCTGGTCTCTCCTGGACGGCGGCCTATGCCCTTTTTCCCATTGCTGATTTTAATATGTATCCTTTAGCTGAAATAAATGCAACCATGAGTACAACAGCTTTGCTGAGTTCTGTGAGCCTTTCTAATGACTTAGTGAATGTGAGGGTCCCCTGCTTTCTCTGGGCCTCAGTCTCCCCAGTGGACTCAAGAATGATACTGGGTTTAAGGATTCTCAGACAAGCATCAGCGGGTTCCTCCCACTCCGGCCTCTGGCTCTACACCACCCATTCCCTTCCACACCTGCTGCAGCCAATCCTCGCGCTAGCCCGGTTCCCAGCCCCGCCCCCATAGCGTCCCGCCTCTAAGCCCGCCCACTCCCTGCTTCGGGCCTGCGCGCCAGCCACGCCCCCGCAGCCTCATTGGCATCCGCCAGATTCAGGCGTCCTTCTGGTCCTCTCTATGACCTAAATCCCGGAGACAGCAATGGCGGCTCTTCGGGCCAAAGATGGGGAGGGTAAGTAGTGAGTGTCATTAGGCAGTCGGCCTTGGGCGTCCGGTCGGCCTCCCACACAGAGCTGGCTCCGCACCGCAATCCCCACACGGGCAGCGCCACCGCGGGATTCGGGCTCCTCGGAGCGACTGTCCTCTGATGGCCGAGTCGGAAGAAACTCTGGCGCCCAAGTGGTCTTCGCGTGGGTTACACGATTTCAGGGCTTATTGGGGCTTCCGTATTAGGAGTGGAGACGACAGCTACACAGGATACGTTCGCTTCCTACTGAATAATCACAGACTGCGTTCTGTAAGCCCCTCCCCACCAGCGTTCGTCTCCAGGGCAACCATCAACTGAAGAAACAAACGCCCCGAGTTTTACTCCGTGGCAACTGTCTGTGCACTGGCTCCAGGCGAGGGCCTCCCATTACAGGTTGCCAGAAAACGAACCTGACCAAAAAGGAAGCAGAGCTGAGAGAAGCATGGAACAGACTGCTGGCAGGTCATTTAGCACCTGGATCCATTCGTTCCAGAAGGTGAAACTTTTCAATTACATGGGCCAATAAATTCTCTCTCTTCCGTAAGCAAGCAAAATACTCTTGGCTGATAATAATTCTCTGTTTCATACCATAAACCATAAAAATCCAGATGGAATAAAATTTTAATTGTTAGAAAATTATAAAAGTACTAGAATAAAATACAAGAGAACTTTTTGTTATAATCTTGGGGGTAAGAAAGGCCCTTCTATACTATAAAGGAAATACAAATAGATTTGAATACTTAAAAATTTTAAAATTCTGTATAGCAAAATACACCACAAACAAAATTGAAAGAGAAATAAAAATCGAGAAAAAATGTTAGTAACGTATATACCAAAGGGTTAATGTGCATAATATATGAAAACTTGCTGTTATAAATCAATATAAAAGGCTGCCCAATTAAAAATGGGCAAAATACATAAATAAGCAATTCACAGACTACATCAATAAACACATAAAAAGATCATTAATATCACTAACAACAGAACATTTTTACCTATCAGATTAAAACTGTTTAAAAAAGGAATAATAGCAAGTATTTGGGAAGGAAGTAGAGGAACAGAAAATCAGGCACTCATATCCACTTGCAAGAGTCATTTAAATTGGTTCATTCTTTCTTGGAGGACTATTTCGCAATAACTATGAAAATTTTAAATGTGGGCAGGACATTCTATGATCCCACAGGTATACTTGTAGGAATTCATCTTATGGGCATACACATAATGTCAAATAATAAATATCCAATGATGGAAAAGAAAATGGAAACAACCGAAATGTCCATTAATAGTGATTGGTTAAATAAATTAAAGAAACCCTAACATGAAATATTATGCAGCTTTTAAAAATGAAGATACATATATATGTACATACATATATATTTTTGTATTATATGTACAATATCTATATATTTTATATTAATATTGTGGGAAATTATCTACATTACATCAAGTGAGAAAAGTAACTTCTAAAATCACGTTTGTGTACAGTTATGCTATATAAATATACTATATGCGGATATATATAATCAGTTTCATAAAAACAAAAAGGGGGATTCACGTTTACAGAAAAAAACTCTACAATCTTTGGAATGAAGTTTTACAGGGCACCATAGCTTTCTTCATTTTTGTTTTGTCTGAATTATTCACAATGAATGAGTATGACTTCAATCAGGAAAAAAGTTCCAGTAGATTAGAGGAAATATCTGAACAAGGACTTTAAAATATAATAGCACAGATGAGGGCTGGTGAGACAGAGCCCAACACACTGCCAGAGTGCCAACTCGTCCAGAGCTGCGGGCAGGCCACTGGCAAATATGCACAGGGTCACAGAAATTTCCTCCCCTTCCATAGAAGGGATGTTCTATACTACCTTTATAAAAGTCAACAAGAAATAACTGAAATGTCCCACAAGGGACTGGATAATATGTTGGTTTTATAAACATAACTAGGTGAAACTGCAAAACCTCAGGTTGTTAAAGATTATTTAATGATATATTAAATAATTGACACTCACTGCTGTAAAAACATAGTGCAGCCTGGGTCCTTACGCCCAGCTGTGGCAGCTGGCTGAAGTTCAGCCTCTTTGGAAAGCAATTTGGCAACATGTTTGAGGAATCAGGAAACTGGCTGGAGACGTGGTTCCCCTCATTGCCATTCTAAGAATTTTACTTCAAGAAATAATCCCCCCCAAAAGGGAGGAAGAAGCATGGAAATGCTTATTATAGCCTTATTCATAATTGGCAAAATTGGTCAATAACATGTGTCAGTCAGGAGTTTGGAACAAAAACCTAAATGGGGAATTGATTTATAAATTATTCTTCACCTGCTCAATGACGTATCATTAGCCCTAATAATGATAAATATCATGTGTGACAAGGACAATGCTTATGGCATAATGAGGGCACAATTGTCTCTACATTGTTATTACAATGAAATAAAGTTACATTTGTTTAAAAGATTTGGAAGGAAATATAAAAACCAAAAGCAATTATGACTTCTAAAGCTGGCCGAATTATGAGTATATGGCTTTTATTTTTTTAATCCAAAATTTCTGACAACTAAATGTACTATCTAGAATATAGACCAAAAAAACCATAAAGAAACACACCCAAGAATACCTAATGATTCTCTATAGCTGTGGGATTACAGGGACTTGGTATTTTATTGCATGCTTCTCTATACTTTCTAAATCATCCTTACGATGAGCATATGTTATTTTACCTCAATTTTTTTCCCGTTATAAAAGTATAAATATTACTTTTAAGATAAAAATAATATTATGTTTAAAAATATGATGAAAAATCTCTCTTTGGGCATGAATTAAAATGATGCTTAATAGGGTAATAGCTTTCTTTGTAAAGCATAAATCCTGGAAATGTAATAAACAGAAATAATAGGACATTAAAGTGGCTATAAATGTGTGAAATATATTTATTGTTTAAGCCAACTACAGATTGTGAAATTTGTAGCTTAAAGTTTTAAAGGAAAGTAAAATCATTACTTTAAAGGGTTAATTTCTACAGCTGTTTTTTCCCTCTGAATATTCAGGCTGTAATTTAAGTAAAGATCAATTAGTTTAAAAAGTTCAGAAAGAGGTGTTCTTATTAAAGATCTCAGATGAGGTGGCATCCCTTTTAGACCATTCCCTAATTATACCACCATCTGGGGACATTGTAGGGTTGAGAAAATATGTGGGGTAAACCCCCCAAACAATCATAAGCTATCCCAGCTGGTGGTAAACTGTGCCACCCTCCCTCTAGGGAACAAAGCAACAAACTATCTCAATATGTGGTGCTAACATTCCTCCCTGGGTAGGGGGGTTCCTGGTGTTGATGAAGAACAGATTGCTGAAAGGTTATTTAAGCACCTGGATCCATCTTTTTCTGAAGGTGAATTTTTTCCTAGGGTTCCTAGTATTGATGAAGGCTGAACCGAACCTAACAGGAGAACTGCTAGTTTGTAACATGCTCAGGCTATCTAGTCAGCATGAGTTCTCTGATGATCAGCAAGCTGTGTGCCCCAAGCAAAGGCTTTCTCAAAATCATCACGTATGTAGGCATTCTGCCCAGTGTGAAGTCTCCGGTGTTCAGTAAGGTGTGAACTCCAGCTGAAACCCTCTCCACATTCTTTACAGGCATAGCGTTTGCCACCAACGTGGACTTTCTGATGTTGGAGAAGGTGTGAGATCTGGGTATAGGTTTTCCCACAGTCATTACATTTGTAGGGCTTCTCTCCAGTATGGATCCTTTGATGCTGAATCAAGTGGATACTCTGATTGAAGGCCTTCCCACACTCCTTACAGGCATAGGGTTTCTCGCCAGTGTGAATTCTCTGATGCTGAGTGAGGGATGAGTTGTGACTGAAGGTTTTCCCGCACTCCTTACATGTATATGGTTTCTCACCAGTGTGGATCTTCTGGTGCTCGATGAGATGGGTGCTCCGGCTGAAGGCTTTCCCACACTCGCTGCACTCATAGGGTTTCTCTCCAGTGTGAATCCTCTGGTGTTGGATGAGGTGGGAGATCTGGGTATAGGCTTTCCCACAAACTTTGCACTCGTAAGGTTTCTCTCCCGTGTGAATCCTCCGGTGGCGTGTGAGCGAAGAGTTCTGGCTAAAAGTTTTCCCACACTCAGCACATTTGTAGGGCTTCTCACCAGTGTGAATTGTCTGGTGTTGAGTAAAGGACGAGGTGTGGCTGAAAGCCTTTCCACACTCATTGCATGCATAGGGCTTCTCCCCCATGTGAATGCTCTGGTGCCTCATGAGGTGGGAAATCTGTGTGTACGCCTTCCCACACTCATGGCACTCGTAGGGTTTCTCTCCTGTGTGAATTCTCTGGTGCTGAGTCAGAGACGAGCTGTGACTGAAGGCTTTGCCACACTCCGTGCACTCGTAGGGTTTTTCTCCCGTGTGGACTCGCTGATGCTGAGTGAGGGAGGAGCTGTGGCTGAAGGTTTTCCCACACTCGTTGCATTTGTATGGTTTCTCCCCGGTGTGGATGGTCTGGTGTTGGGTCAGGGAGGAAGTGTGACAGAAGGCCTTGCCACACTCGCCACATTTGTAGGGCTTCTCCCCTGTGTGGATTTTCTGGTGGCGGGTGAGGTGGGAGACCTGTGAGTAGAACTTCCCACACTGATCACATTTATAGGGTTTCTCCCCAGTGTGGCATCGCTGGTGTTTAATGAGGGACGAGCTCTGGGTGAAGGCCTTCCCGCAGTCCTTGCATTTGTAGGGTTTCTCTCCAGTGTGAATCCGCTGATGCTCAGTAAGCGATGAGCTCTGAGTGAAAGTCTTGCCACACTCGTGGCAGGCATAGGGCTTCTCCCCTGTGTGAATGATGTGGTGCTGAATGAAATACGAGCTGTTGCTGAAGGCCTTCCCGCAGTCATTGCACTTGTAAGGTTTCTCTCCAGTGTGAATTCGCTGGTGTAGAACATAGTCCGAATGGTAAATGAAGCCTTTCCAACATTCTGTGCAGCTAAATGGTTTCTTCTCCATGAGGGTCCTTTGGTGTTTCAGACTCTTCCGTGGCCCACTCCACTTCTGGGGCCTCTCTCCACCCGGCACTCTTTGCTTCCTGATGAGGGCAGAGGCCCACCTGAGGCTTCTCCCAAGTTCATTACCCCTGAGGCCTCTATCTGCCAACGTGTCTCCCTTGGGAGTAGCAAATAAGCACCTGAAATGCCTCTCCTGCTTTCCCAGGTCCTCCAATGGATGGCAACACGCCCGGAGTCCCCCCAGCGTGGCATCACCAAGCACAGCCCTTAAAATTCCCTCCACTGGAGAAACTGACTCTTCAGAAATGCTCTTTATTGGAAATATCTCCTGAGTAGCCACAGAGCTTTTCTCCAAGTCTGAAAGAAATGGAAAATAACAATATTATCTACCCCAGGACAAAGAAAACTGATTATTTGGCAGTGGAAGCATAAACTTAAAAATAAAGGTTTTAAAATTTATGTTGCTAATTTGAAAGGCATGATGTATTAATAGATTGATGTTCAGACATGGAAAGATGACCTCAATATACTGGAAAAATGAAAAGACCCAAGTTGTAAAACAGTTTCTGCGCACAGGGGTTGATTAGCCATGATATATAATGATTTTTTACAAATTCAATGAGGAAAAAATGAAAAAAACCTAGTGACATAGTAAGGTAAGAATATGAATAGACTATCCACAGAAGAAAAATAAGTGGCTGATAAATACATGTAAAGATGCTCAACATCAGTAATAGTAAAAAAGCCAAATTATTAAAATGCCATTTTACCCTTTTTAGATTGACAAATATTAAAAATATCCAATATTGGCGAGCGAGCATGGCATGGATATTCTCACACTGTTTGAGGGACTGTACAAGGAAAGAGTTAACACTGAAGGTCTATTTTACTCAGTTTTTGTTTGTCTCTGGAGCCACAGCAATGCCCCTTGGCCGAGCTCTGAGAACTAAACTCCTGGGACGTTTACATAGTTACTGGTTAATGATGTTTTTCTGTATGCTCAAGGCCATGGGTCAAGATGTACTAAGTTGTTAGCATTGTTGACTATAAATATGAAAATTCATGATGTGTAGCTGGTACTTGGTACCTGGTTTGGGGTCCTCACATGGCTGGTCATGTAGCAGGAATGTGCATATGTGACAGGCCCTCTTCAAGAACTCTGGACTGTAAGACTCAAGAGGGCTTCCTTGGGTGAAGACACCTCCTGTGTGTCTCTGTGGTTTTGCGTTGGTAGTAAAAAGCATGTCCATGTGACCCTCACAGAGAAAGAGATGATTGGAAGCTGTGTATGACCTCTCTAGCCTGTTTTTGTTCCTGCTGTTCTTGCATTATACTTTGCCGTAAGCTGTGAGTACAACTTGTTGAGTCATGTGAATTCTTCTAGAAAATCACCAAACTAGTGGGTAGTTGTGGGACCCCCAAAACAGAGACATGACAACTAAATGTTATGTGGGATTCTTGAGATAATCCTGATGTCATTGGATCAGGCAATGGTCTTTTAGATATGAAATCAAAAGTATAAGCAACAAAGGAAAAAATAAATTGGACACTGTCAGAATTAAAACCTTTTGTGCTTCAAAGACACTATCCATAAAGTGAAAAGACAAGTAGCAGGATGGGAGAAAATTTTTTCAAATCATATATCTGATAAGGGATTTGTATCTAAAATATATAAAGAATGCTTACAGCTCAATAATAAAAGTAGAAATAACCCAATTGAAAGTGGGCAAAGATCTCAATAGTCATTTCTCCGGAGATACACAAATGGACAATGAACACATGAAAGATGCTCAATGTCATTAGCCATTGAGGAAATAGAAATCAAAATAATGAGATTCCACTTCCTACCCACTAGAAATATAATCAGAAAGACAGAAAATAACAAGTGATGATGAGAATGTAAAGAAGTCAGAATTCATATACCACTGGTGGAACTGTAAAATGGTACAGCCACTTTGGAAAACAGTCTGGCAGTTCCTCAAAAGGTTAAACATAGACCAGCCTGAGCAAGAGCAAGACCCTGTCTCTACAAAAAATAGAAAAATTAGCTGGGCATGGTGGCATGTGCCTATATCCCAGATACTTGGGAGGCTGAGGCAGGGGGATCACTTGAGCCAGGAGTTTGAGGTTGCTGTGAGCTATGATGATGCCACTGCACTCTAGCCCAGGTGACAGAGCAAGACTCTGTATCAAAAAAAAAAAAAAAAAAAAGGTTAAACATAGAATTACTCTATGACCCAACAATTCCACTCCTGGGTATTTACCCATAAAAATGAAAACATAACATTCACACAAAAACTTGTACATGAATATTCACAGCAGTATGATTCACACTAGCCAAAAAAAAAAAGGAAATGACTCAATGTTCATCAACTGATTAATAAATTATGGTGCATCCAGGCAATCCAATATTATTCAGCCATAAAAAGGAATGAAGCTCTGGTACATACTGCAATGGGGATGACCCTTCAATGCATTATGCTAATTTTCAAGTACACTAAAAACAGTGGGTTGAACATACATGAAGGAACTACATTAAAATGTCAAAGGTGAATTTTTTGGAGAGATAAGCAGGATGATGGGAGATTTTCATTTCCTGCTTTATCTTATTTAGATTTTCAAAGTTTCTGTCATAAACACACATAGCTTTTATTTGATCTGAAAATATCAATAAATTTTAAATATATTTGAGGCTTTTATAGCATGAGCTTTCAATTTGTAGAAAGGAAGATGTAGAGAAGAAACAATGAGCAGAAGGCAAAACCACTTGGAATTTGTTGGAGGGCATTGATTTTTTGACACTAGTAGATTGTTCATGGAACATTACATATGTGCCAACCACAGTTCTGGGGGTGGATGACCTTGTGCTGAACAAGATGTCTGGTCCTTGCCCTCACAGAGGAGGAAAGGGAAGGCTTGTACTCGGATATTTTGGACATATCCTACTTACCGCTTTAGCATCTCTACCTTTGAGCAACCATTGCTCCCCTTTCCCTATAGTATTAATGGGGCTAGTAATCATAGTCTCCCTCAGCCCCCACCTCAGGAATGGGCATGAGACTCAGGCTGACCAATCATAATACCCCATCCCCCAGGCCATAATAATTGGTTCAAGATCCAAAGG
>CAUYSK010031905.1:0-12640 GCA_963575035.1 Avahi laniger
CATGAGTGGATTACTAAAATTTGGTATATGTTTACAATGGAATATTACTCAATCATAAGAAATGATGATGATCTAGTATCTCTTATACTTTCCTGGACTAAACTTAGGCCCATCATCCAAAGTGAGGCACCTCAAGAGCAGAAGAAAGGGATCCATTTGTACTCGCCATCAAATTGGTACTAACTGATTCAACACTAGGGTGATCACATGGCAGAAATACTCTCCAGGAATTAGGGGGATGGGGGGGAAATTCTACAACTAAAAGACATGGAGAGCACTAAAGGGAGGGAAAGGCACACCTTTAACCTGCATATGGGTGAGGCAAAGACATAAAGTGTAACTAGAATGTTTGTACCCTCACAATACCTTGGAATAAAAAAAAAAAAAAAGAATGGGGACTCTGGAGAGTCTCCAGGCTAAGGCTGAATAGATATGTGATATTGGCAAGTTATTTCACATCTCTTGGTTTTAGCCTCATTATCTTAAAATGGGGGTAATAACAGTACCTACTCCCTAGGTTAGTTTGAGGATTAAAAGAGTTAACACAAGTAAGGTACCTCCAGTGCCTGGAGCAATAAATGTTAGTTATTTATTATTATCCCATAGTGTGTTGAAGCCCCAACCCTCACAGTATACTGGTGACACAGAGCTTCCACATTCCTGGCTCTCACCCTCCCATCTATTGCCTGGGGTCTCTTTAGCAGGGCTTAGCTACTACTAAAAGAAATAAATCATTTTCCTGGTGGCCTGAAGTGAAACTTAAACTTTTATTGAAGGGATGAGCTCATCCAATTGGCTTTTGGTGTTATTCAGCTTTTTAGGAGGAGTTTTTAGTGCCATGGGATCACTGTCACTTAAGGAGGGGCATGGTAAGTATATAATTTGGACATAAAGCAGCTTAATTTTTGAAGTAGTACATTTATATTTTAAAATTCTGATAATAGACAAAAGCAAAATATGGGTCTCCCTCCTATCTCAGTCCTTCAGACCTTCAGTCCTTCAATCCTTCTAACCATGAAAGATAATTATGGCTACCAGTACCTTATATATGATTCCAATATTATTACTTTAAAAGTCACATGTCACTTTTTCAAACAAAAATTAGCATTCTAATCATATATTTCTGCTTCTTGCTTTCTTCACTCAGCAGTATAACTTGGAAGTGGGTCTATGTTAGTATGTGTAAAGTATTCATTTTATAGTTACAATGTAGTATTACAATGTATAACTAGACATTAATCTATTTAAACAGTTTCCTATTGATCGAACATTTAAGTATTTACCATTACAAACATTGTTTCAATAAACATCTCATTAGAGTATCTGTAGAAAAATTCCCAGAAGTAGAAGCTAGGGGTTTTGTGGTGGTATTTTTTTTATAGACCGTTGAGAAATGACAAATCAGGAGTGATGTCAGCAAAAATGGTGGTGTAAGGACCTCCAAAAATTCTCTGGTTTATAAAAGAAAACAGGAGGAAGACACTGGCAAAAATTGTATGAATCAATGTTTTCAGAACTCAGGAAATTAACCAAAGGATGGCAGCAATCTGAGAGTTTTTATTCAAGTAAAATGATCAAATCTCAGTAAGAACAACCACTTCATGGCATTTTAACTTACCCTGTTCCTACCCTCCATCTCCCACCAATCTTAGTTCCACTGTAGACATGAAAGCCAACAGTCACAGTAAAAACCAGTGGCCTGGCAGTCACTAAAGAGATGAGAATGGAGTTTGTGCACCTTCAAAGATCCATGCCCCACTTAAGCGGCAGCGACCCCATAGCACTTCAAAGATCCATTTTCTCAGAAAAATGGTCGTTATTTGGCCTATTTGGAAGTTCCCTGGAAAATCCCACTTGCAGAGTTTATCTTTTTGTTTGACTTGACTAGGAGTTCACACAGTATAAATAACCTTTTCCCACAAGGTATTTGTCAAAAAAATAATTCCAGACAATTGTTGAACATTGTAGCTGCCTGAGGCAGTGGATAACAGTTGAAACAATAAGCTAACCCAAAAAACTTAAAAGGAAAACTTGAGGAATGAGATATCCATATTTGACTTTGATAATCTCTGACATGTTCCAGAAATCCAGAAGGCCACATGTATGCTCAGTTGTGCACATGCTCAGTAAAGTTCCGAGAAGACCCTAAGCTCTTGCCTCCTGCTGACATTGAGGCTCTGTTGGAGCATGAAGTCAAGGTTGAGGCAGAGTGTTAAACTACCTGACTGACTGTTAAAGCATTTCCCAATACACACAGAGAACCCCCTTGACAAAAACTGAAAGATTTTTGGTTCTAGGGATTTCCGGAAATTTTTTTCTAAACATTAGCTGACTAACAACACAGAGACTTCAGGTGCCACACATGATAGAGAATACAGACTTTACAACATTAGTTCAGAAAAGTCACTAAGCAAACAAGAAATGGCAACAACAACAAACCCTGCAATAGCCAGGGGAAGGTGGGGGGAATCTGATTTGCAAAGTTGCCATACTATATTATTTTAAATGTCTGGTTTTCAATAAAAAATACAAGACACACAAAGAAACAAAAAAGTATGATCCATACACAGGAAGAAATGCAGTCGATAGAAACTGTCCCTGAGAAGCCCAGATGTTGGACTTACTTTAAGTAAGTAAAGACTTTAAATGAGTCTTAAAATTATGTTTTAAAACTAAAGGAAATCATGCCTAAAGAACTAAAGCATGAAAACTGTGCCTCATCAAAGAGAAAATATCAATAAAGAGATATAATAAACAAAATCAAAGAGAAATTCTGGTGTTGAAAAGTACAATAAGAGTAATGCAAAATTCACTTAAGAGTGGCTCAATAGCAAATTTAAGAAAGCAGAGGAAAAAATCAGGAGCTTGAAGATAGGTCAATTGAGACTATCCAGTCTGATGAACAGAAAGAAAAAAAGAATTAAGGAAAAATGAACAGAGCCTCAGACACCTGTAGTACACCACTGAGCATCATGCCAACATATGTATATTGAGAAGTACCAGAATAGAGATGATAAAGAAAGTGGGGGGGGGGGGAGTAATATTTGAAAAAATAATGGCTGAAAATTTTCCCAATTTGATGAACAAAACTAACCTCCACATCCAGGCTCAACAAATTCTGAGTAAAGTAAACTCCAAGAGATCCTCATCTAGGCACATTAATAAAATGTGGTATATGTATACCATGGAGTTCTATTCAGCCACAAAAACAATGGTGATCTAGCGCCTCTTCTGTTATTCTTGATAGAGCTGGAGTCCATTCTACTAAGTGAAGTATCCCAAGAATGGAAAAACAAGCACATGTACTCACCAGCAAATTGGTACTAACCGATCAACACTTAAGTGCACATATGGAAGTAACATTCATTGGCTGTTGGGAAAGTGGGAAGGGGAGGTGGGAAAGGGTAAATACACACCTAATGGGTGCGGTGTGCACTGTCTGGGTGATGGACACACTTGAAGCTCTGACTCGGGTGGGGAAAAGGCAATATATGTAACCTAAACATTTGTACCCCTGTAATATGCTGACATTAAAAAAAAGCAATAGCCATTGCTGAGAGTGGGAGAGAATCATTTGGGGAAAGGTAGATTTACTAGGCATAATACTTACTAAATGGTTACTAACATTACTGTTATGGTTGTCTTTCCCCAGGAGTCTCCCTCCCAATCACACTTTTCTACACCAGCATGTTAGCAATCAACCATCACATAAATGGAGAAAATGTAAGTTATTAATTCAGCAAATGTTTATTCAACACTTATGACATACCAGGCACATACATACATTGACATACTGAACCAGAATGAAAGACCAGCAGGAAGGCCACTATTTAGAGGAGAAATCTGTTAGAAGTAACCAAGGAATGCTTGTTATTATTCCTAAGTGTCTGCTGCACTAGGATGGGGCTCTGTTCTACTTTCAGTGAGCATATCAGGAGGTAGAACTTACCTTGTTGTTAAGGTGACAGAGACCAGTGTTCTTATCAAGGAGGAGCTGCTTCTATTATATGTATCGGTTGAGATCAGTCATGCTTTCTGAGAGGTAGATGATCTCTTATTCTGTGTCATTCTTCTCTGTATTGGTGGGCCCTGTATATGTGCATTGTGTGTTCTTTCTATTAGGGGGAAAATGAAATGTGTGAAAAGCATCCAAAACCTTAGACTGGTGCTCAATGCATTCCATGGTCTGGTAGATGCATTCACTTCCCTGTTTAAAATAGTAATAGTTAACATTATTGAACATTCACTCTGCACGAGGCATTTGGTTAAATGCATTATCTGGATTGTGTCATCTAATCTTCCCCATAAAACCTACGATATTGATGCTATTTTCCTTTATTTTCATATGAGGTACAAAGAGGTTAAGCCTCATTTAGTTGGCAGCTAATAAAATTGCAGAGATAGGATTTGAATCTAAGTAATCTACATTAGAGCCTGTGTACTTAATCACCACGCGATGCTACCTCACAAATTTACGGATGGTTTACCCTCACACTTAACGTCCATTCTTGCCATGGCCTACAAGATCTTATGTGATCTGGCCTCTGCCTACTTCTTCAACCCCATCTCTTACCACTTTCTCCTATATTCACTCTGCTCCTGCCATACCTGGCCTTGCTATTTTTTGAATGTATCAAGCTTATTCCTACTTTAGCGTCTTTGCTTTAGCTGTTTCTTCTACTTGGAATGTTTTTCCCTTGCCTTGTTCATTCTCATTATTCAAGTTTCTATTCACATGTTACAACCTCAGGGATCTCCACTATGAATACCTTATCATAACTACTCCTATCTCACTCCTCAGTTACTCACTACCATAGTATCCTGTTTTATTGTCTTTGTAGGACTTCTTTGAAAGTCCTTTGTAGGACTTACTTTATTGTCTATGTAGGACTTAACTTGAAATTATTATTTTATCTGGTAATTTTATGTTGGCTCTCACTAGAATTGTAGGCACCCATGAAGTCAGGGACCTTGTTCACCACTCTATACCTAGCCCTTAGAACAAAATCTAGCATGTAGTAAAGGACTCAGTAAATACTTACTTAATGAGTGAATGAACTCCACAAACATTTCTTTAATACCTTCTGCATTCCAGACCAGATACCTGGGAATATAGAGTTGGATAGGACATAGACTTTGCCATTGAAATTCCTGTGGTTTTATGAGGAAGGCAAACATTACAACTCAGAGTGAGCAACACCATGCTAGAAGGAAACATAAGGGTCAGATGAGGGGCTCCTAATGCAGCTTGGAGGCATAAGGGAAGGCGTCCCAGAGGAGGGTTCTGAGTCACATGTGGAAGACCAGATCAGTGACACCTAGAAAAATGAGGAAACAGGGCATTCCAAGCACAGATACCAGCACACCAGTAAGAAGAGTCCTGGAGGTATGAGACATCATGATGGTTTAAGAGACAACAGTATGACTGGAGCAAAGTGAGAGAGTGAAAAGACGCATCCTCCAATTTTCTGCCTGATTCACTCCTACTGCTTTGTAAGACCCAGTTTGGATGGCACTGCCACAGTGAAGCTGCCTTTACCCGTACTCTACCCCTATTCCTTTAACATCCTATACCTATCTTTAATATAACCCCTAGCCCACAGTATTAGAATTATTTTCTTTTTTACTTTAGTCTTTCCCTCTAGAGTGGAAGCTCCTTTAGAGAGGGATATGTGTGACTCATTTCTGTGTTCCCTATACACTAATGCCCAAATGGTGCTGTTTGAACTAATGAACATGAAATGGTCATGGATCCAGCAGTAAAGGATAAGTTTTTCATTAAATAAAAATAGTTCTGATGACCAAAAGGGGAAAACATTGTTAGAAAACCACTGCACTAGAGCCAACTCCCTCTCTAAAGACAATTTCCCTGGAAAGCTTTTCACTGTGATTCATGGACTATCCAGGAAGACTGTATGGAATAATGATGAATATTATAAGCTTTGGATCAAATAGATATTTTTTCTAATCCTGGCACTGCCAAAATTGACTTTAGACAAGTTACTTAACCCTACAGACACTCAATTTTCTAGTCTGCTGAATTGGCAGCTATCAATAGGACCTATCTCAATGGATTGTTGTATGGGTTAAATAGGATGAGACATGTATAAGTGTTTCACACTAGCATTTGACATATTGTAAATGTGTAATCAATGCTTCCCTCTTTTGTTATCATCCTCATGTTGATCATCTATGGCTGTGGTCCCCAACCTCCAGGCTGCAGACCAGTATGGGTCCATGGCCTGTTAGTAACCAGGTGGCAGAGTTCTGCCTCCCCCACTCACCCATCGGTGGAAAAGTTGTCTTCCATTAAACTTAGCAACCCAGCTGCACAGCAGTAGGGCAAGCCAGCGAAGCTTCATCTGTATTTACAGCTGCTCCCCATTGCTCGCATCACCACCTGATCTCTGCCTCCTCCCCTGCCCCCCATGAAACTGGTCCCTGGTGCCATAAAGGTTGGAAACTGCTAATCTATGGCATAGAGAAGTGCCTATTATGTTTACTCTTAGGTTGTAGAACAACTGCTCCCCATATGGCAACATTTGGAAAGAATTGGTCTTTGAGGCTTTATTAGACCTTTTTTACTTCTCCAAGGGGAATTCTGATAGATATAATAACCCAAAACTGGCCTAGCTAGGGTAACAAGAAGTAAGGAGTGAGGAAGAGACTGAAAAAGGGTAAGTTGGGAAGAGGAGAGGACAAAGGATTGCTGGGAGCCTGTGTAGGAGAGAAACGCAGAATAAGACAATGAGAGAAAAAATTATTTTTAATGTCCATGTAAAAATAGACTGGAATTAAAGGCCTGCAAGTTTACCTAGAACAAGTAAAAGAATTGGTAGGAATTATTCCTTAATCTTTGTCATTGCAAATTATATTTCTTATTAATAATAAACTACTAATTGCAATGTGTACATGTATGTTTACTGCAGGTGCTGATTTTTTAATTTCAAAATATTAAGGAGGTACAAATGTTTTTGTTACAGGAATAACTTTTATAATGGTTAAGTAAAGGCTATTAGTGTGCTCATCATCCAATTAGTGTTCATTGTACCTGTTAGGTAGGTTTTTACCCTTCCCCCTTCTTGATTTCCGATGACTTTAATTTTCTCTGTGCTCACGTGTGCTCATAAGTTAGTTCCAAATTATTAGAGAGTACAAGTGGTATTTGATTTTCCATTCCTGTGATACTGCACTTAGAATAATGGTCTACAGTTCCAGCCGAATTGCTGCAAAAGACATTAATTGATTTCTTTTTATGGCTGAGTAATACTCCATGACACACACACACACACACACACACACACCACATTTTCTTTATTCACTCATGAACTGATGGGCACTTAGGTTGATTACACATCTTTGTGATTATAAATTGTTCTGTGGTAAACATTTGAGTACAGGTGTTTTTTTGAAAAAAAATGACTTACTTTCCTTTGGGTAGATACCCAGTAATGGGATTGCTGGGCCAAATGGTAAGTCTATATTTGTTTGAGGAATCTACATATTGTTTTCCTTAGAGGTTGTATGAATTTGCAGTTCCACCAACAGTGTATAAGCATTGCTTTCTCTCTGCAGCCACACCAACATCTATTGTGTTTTGACTTTTTAATAATGGCCATTCTGACAGGAGTAAGGTGATATCTCATTGTGGTTTCAATTTGCATTTCCCTGATGATTATTGACATTGCGCATTTGTTCATATGTTTGTTGGCCATTTCTGTATATTATTTTTAAAAACTTCTGTTCATGTATTTTGCCCATTAAATGGGGTTGTTTTTTTTCCCTTGGTGATTTGCTTGAGTTCTTTCTAGATTGTGGTTATTAGCCCTTTATTGGATGTATAGCCTGTGAATATTTTCTCCCATTTTGTAGGTTGTCTATTTGGTCTGCTGATTATTTCCTTTCCTGTGCAGAAGCTTTTTAATTTAATCAAATCTCATTTATTTGTTTGTTCTGGCTGCAATTGCCTTTGGGGTCTTAGTCATAAATTCTTTCCCTAGGCCAATGTCTACGTGAGTTTTTCCAACATTTTCTTCTAGAATTTTTATGGTTTCATGCCTTACATTTAAGTCTTTTATCCATTTTTTTTTCATGGAAGAAGAAATGAAACCATCTTATTTATAGTAAAAGGTAGTGTTCTACAAAGCAAACCTAAGGAATATACACAAATATGATTATAATTAATTCTTAAAATTCACTTGTTCTAATTATCCATCTTGAATTAATTTTTATAAATGGTGGTGAGAGATAGGGGGTCCTTTTTCATTCCCCTGCATGTGGCTATCCAATTTTCCCAGCATCATTTATTAAATAGGGCTTCTTTTCCCCAGCGTACATCATTGTCTGCTTTGTCAAAGGTCAATTGGTTGTAGGTACATGGTTTTAAATCTGGATTCTCTGATCTGTTCCATTAGTCTATGTCTCTATTTTTGTAACAATACCATGTTATTTTGGTTACCATAACCTTGTAGTATAGTTTGAAGTCTGGTAATGTGATGCCTCCAGATCTGTTCCTTTTGTTTAAGATTGCTTTGGCTATTCTGGCTCTTTTTATTTTTTTTGGTTCCAAAAGAAGCATAGAATTATTTTTTCTAGATCTGTAAAATATGATGTTGATATTTTGATTGGGATTGCATTGAATCTGTAAATCACTTTGGGCAGTATGGACATTTTAACAATGTTGATTCTTCCATTCCATTAGCATGGGATGTTTTTCCATTTGTTTACATCAACTATGATTTCTTTTGTCAGTGTTTTTTAGCTCTCCTTGTCAAAATGTTTCACCTCCTTTGTTAAGTATATCCCTAGGTATTTGATTTTCTTTGAAGCTATTGTAAATGGTATTGTGTTCTTTATTTGACTCTTAGCTTGACCATTATTAGTATACAGAAATGCTACTGATTTGTATACATTGATTCTGAAACCTAAGACTTTGCTGAATTTATTTATTAATTCTAGGATTCTTTTGGTGGAGTATTTAGGGTTTTCTAGATACAAGATCACATCATCAGCAAACAAGGAGAGTTTGGGATCCATTGCTAGAAAGTTGGTGTGCTCCTTTTTTGGGGTCCTTTCACTCTGATTTTTCATGCCTCTGGAGTTCTTGTGCTGATGCCCTCTCATCTGGAGCAACTGTCACTTCTTGGTTTTGGATTTTCTTTTGTTTAGATGGGACCTTTTTTATCCACTCCCTCTTAAGGGTGTACTTGTAGCATAAGTTGGATAAGTACTTTAGCTTTGCTTGTGAGTACTTTGATGGGGGTCTAGGTTCTGGATAGATATCTTGATTATAAATATACTTAGTGTGGTGGCTTTCTCAATTGATATTATTTGTAGGCTATAGCAGTGATGTACTAGGCAGATTCTCTGTCTCTTGTCAACAAGGGGATATGGAGGTCTTTGAAATCCTCTCTCGTTCCCCAGTCCTATGGTCTTCTTAACAGTGTGAATTATATTGGGATGCTCAGTTTAATCTCTATGTCAACAGGTGGCATTTATGGATAAGAGTCAGCCTCACCCTGTTTGATTGAATCCATAAACGCTGTAATGGGCTGTACAAGAGTAAGCTCCTAGGCCACTGAGTAAAGTCACCAGGGAGAGGCTAAAGTGGCCCCGCTAAGCCAAAAAATCTGCTCGTTGGGGAGGCGCTGTCTGGGATTCACAGTCTGGCAGGCAGGGGTGTATTCACTCTTCTCTCTCTTCTCTTGCCCTGAGGTCTCCTTTTGGCATCTGCCCACAAGCCCAAACCAGCTGAGCTCACTAGCAATGGTGGCTTGGTCTGGGAGCTTTCCTGCTATAGATTCTTCCCTGGACCAAATGCATAACTTTCCTGTGGGAACAGGGGTGCTCCACAACTGTGCTGCAGCTCAGACCTACACTGCACTCTCCTTTCAGTTCTGCTTCTGTGGGATCCTTCACCTCCCAAGATTAGTTCACAAATTTCCCCTCTGTGCCCCTGAGCAACACAATCAAGTTCTGTGGGTACTGGATCCAGCCTGTGGGCCTGTCCTCTAATCTTCCAAGTTCAATTCCTGACCATGTCAGGGAGAAGCATTCTGGTCCTGAGTTGCCTGCAGAGTGCTTTAGCAGGCTTAATGTCCCTCTGCTTCAGGGTATGCTGTTCTCTGCTGGAGCAGCCAGGCAGGCAGCACTGGGGTAGGGCTGGCAGGCAGGAGGGCTCACAGTCCAAGCACATCTTGGTCCTGTGCAGATCTTTAAGAGGAAAAGAGTAAGCCACACTCTCTGTGGAAGCCTCAGTATGGTGGATGCACCAACAGAGAGGAAGCAGCTGCTCCTGAGAGCCCCAGCTCAGTCATCCCTTGGGGCACCCATGCTGACTCATGTGGGAACTGCCACAGCTGTGTTGGCAGCTGTAGGAAGGGGAGGAGAGAAGGAGAACTGTCTGAATGGAGAGAAACTGGCACTGTGGTCCACTTTGTCCTGAGGGGCCCCTCTGGCTTGTTTCACTCTTCTCTACCCTGAAGGCAGCCAGCTCAGAATGTCCAAGCTCTGGAACCACACAGATTAGTACCCCTAGGACCCACTGTCCCCTTGTGGCCACCACAGTCTGGGCAGGAGTTGAAAAATGTTTACGTGGAGGCCAGTGACAAGAAAACTGAAAGGCTAAAGCACTCTGGGGAGGACAAAGGCACACAATGGGTTTAGAAGCGGTATGGCGCCCATCGCTTCAGCTTGGGTCTGTGGTGGGAGAAGCAACCCCAGAGGGACTGACAGCCTAGTGTTCTGTTGTCAAGAAGCTCCCAGTTCACTGGCAGCAGCAGCTTTTAGGCTCATGAGGGCAGAGAAGCTCTCCAGCAGTTCAGGAACCTGCAGTCTGCCAGAGATGTGAGGGGAGGAAAAACAAACATTCCCACCTACCCTTTCTATGGGATTCCAGATTCCTCCGGCATTGATGTCTGCTGAAATCTTGCTCCTCCTTTTTCTACTCTGCAACTTCCTCCTGTGAAATCTCTTGTTGGTTCTGGCACTTTTTCCGCAGAATTACACCTGGGCTATGTTTTTTTCTTTTCTTTTTTTTTTTATTTCAGCATAATATGGGGGTACAGATGTTTAGGTTACGTGTGTTGCCCTTGCCCCCCCTCCCTCCCTCAGTCCAGGTTTCAAATATGTCCATTCTATTGCATGGTGTGCATTGCACTCTTTGTGTATGCAATACCCGTCCCCTCCTCCCTCCTCCCCCTCCCCCCTGCCCAATATCTAATAGATGTTATTCTTATATATGCACTTATGTGTTGATCCGTTAATACCAATTTGATGGTGAGTACATGTGGTGCTTGTTTTTCCATTCTTGGGATACCTCGCTTACTAGAATGTGTTCCAGCCCTTTCCAGGAGTATATAAGAGGTGCTATGTCACTATTGTTTCTTAAAGCTGAATAGTACTCCATGGCATACATATACCACAGTTTACTAATCCACTCATGTATTGATGGACACTTGGGTTGTTTCCACATCTTTGCAATTGTCAGCACAAATATTGAAAGATGGAGATCCAATAAACAAGATGTATGATCATGAATGGAGGAACAGCAGGGTGCTATGGAATCATTGCAGAGAATCCAGCCTCATTCACAATGTTTCTCTGGCCCCATCGATAGTTGGCAAAAGTTCTAACATCCTTGATTTAGAGCAAATGTCCTGCTCCTGTGATTCATTACCTCCTTGAAAATGCCCTGCTTTCTCTCTTGTCCACTTTCTCTGCCTCCTTGGAGGTAGCTGCTGTTTGAATGTGGCTTACTCCAGCCTATTGTCCCTCATTGTGAGATATGAGAGAGCAAGAAGCAGGCAGCGTCTCCCTCTGCCCCCTCCACCCAGCAGCCTGAGCTTTGCTTTCCTCTCTCACAGCCCAGTCCTTCTGAATTACAGTGAGCTGTTTATTCATCTGCTTTCCTAAGTGGATATGAAGCCCTTTGGTGCCCATTCTGTGCTTGTTTTTCTGGGGTTTTTCTGTTTTTTTTTTTTTTGAGCCCTTATTTTTTAATTTCAGGATACGATGGGGCTACAAACATTTTGGTTACAGGTTATGACTATGTCTCACCCAATCCAGGATTAGAGGAATACCACATACAATGCTGACCGCATCCATTAGGTGTCAATTTACCCACTCCCACCCCCGAACCCCCAATGAATATTACTACCATGTGAGCACCTTAGTGTTGATCAGTTAGTGCCATTTGGACAACCAGTACCTGTCGCGCTTGTTCTTCCATTCTTGTGATACCTCACTTCGGAGAATGGACTCAAGCTCTATCCAGGATAATATAAGAGGTTCTATTTTTTTTTTTAATTTTTTAATTTATTTCAGCATATTATGGGGGTACAGATGTTTCTGTTACATATGTTGCCATTGCCCCCACTTCCCTCCCTAAGTCCGAGTTTCAAATATGTCCATCATTTGGGTGGTGCACATTGCACTCTTTGTGCATGCATATACCCCTCCTCTCCTCCCTCCTCCCCCCTCCCTCCGCCCAACGTCCAAAAGATGTTATTCTTATATGTGCACTTATGCGCTGATCAGTTAATACCAATTGATGATGAGTACATGTGGTGCTTGTTTTTCCATTCTTGGGATACCTCACTTAGTAGAATGCATTCATTTTACATAAATTTTAACTTAAAAA
>CAUYSK010031906.1:0-48949 GCA_963575035.1 Avahi laniger
TTAAGAAACAATGGTGACATAGCACCTCTTATATACTCCTGGAAAGGGCTGGAACACATTCTACTAAGCGAGGTATCCCAAGAATGGAAAAATAAGCACCACATGTACTCACCATCAAATTGGTATTAACGGATCAACACAAAAGTGCATATATAAGAATGGCATCTATTAGATATTGGTCGGGGGGAGGGGGGAGGAGGGAGGAGGGGACGGGTATATGCATACACAAAGAGTGCAATGTGCACCACGCAATGGGATGGACATATTTGAAACCTGGACTGAGGGGGGGAGGAGGGGCAAGGGCAACACACGTAACCTAAACATCTGTACCCTCATATTATGCTGAAATAAAAAAAAAAAAGATTAAAAAAAAAAATTCTTACAGAAATCCCTAGCTCAAAATATTTTTAATCCAAGTTTACATAATTAAGCTGAATCTTCATACAAATTAAACTGGAGTTTGGTTAAAATAATAAATATTAATTCTTTGTCTTTTTCTTGAGTCTGTCGTTATGTATAATGCAAGCATTTGGTTTTGGTTTTGTTTTTCTTAGATTTGGGTTTGCTTTCTATTAAAGTGATGAGCTAATCTCAACTTCTATGCTTCTTATACTGGTTTACTAATCAAATAAGTTAATATTACTTCCAGAAAACATTTAAGATTATAAAAAAGATTAATTTATGTTTAGCTAAATTGAATCATTATTCTGACTCATTTTAACATCAGTGATGATTACATTTCACACTTTTTCAGTTTAAATTAAATTTCTAAGATCCTTAGGTGACTTACAAATTTTGATTAATATTCAGCTGAGTTAATTAATGAATAAATATTAGATACTATAGTGGAAAAAAAGTAGTATCTTTCCTTCACCCATTGCAAAGTTCATGGCTGACATCTCTATAACAAAAGAGACATTAACAAGAGAAAAGCATAACAGTTTTATTTAACCAAAGTTTTATGTGACACAGAAGCCTTCAGAAATGATGCAAAGACCTAGGGAAAACTATGTATTTTTATGCTTAGGTCTGATGAAGAATGGACAGTCATGTAAAATATGATTGGACACAAAGGGGGAACTTAGCAAGGCCTGTTTGCTCAGATTCTTCTTGACCTCTCTATGTAACATTCCTTCCCTCCAGGCAGGAAACCTGTCACATAGGGTATTCTAATCTTCTTTCAGGAGGGGTTAGTTAGAGAATTCTTTTGTAGCCAACTCTCACACAGAAAGGCAAAAGAAAGTCAGAGAGTGACCTTTCTGCTTCTGCTCTTTTCTCAATTTCCAAGGTGCCATATTGTTGGATAGTATGTCCTGCACCCCATCAATGCCTAGATAATTTCTAAGTAAAATTGAATACTCAAACATTGATTAGTAAACATAATTATAAGTTTATATGCTTTTACTGATTATTTTGTATTCACCATTATATTTATATTCCTTACAGTGGCTATATCTTTGGATAACATTAATGAATATGTTCATTTATGCCACTTTAAGAAGGTGTAAAAATGATGTGTGTGGCTGCAGATAATGAGTTTTCTTAGTACACTAAAGTATTTGAAGAAGAATTCTCAAATTATAAACCTTCCAATTTTCTGTGAAATAGAAGTGCATGTTCTTTAGTAAAGGCTATAATTAATATGGTTGGTTGAGACTACACTAGGAGCAATAGTACAAGATAAATATACCTGAGTATGTAAGGTAATGGGACATAATTTTTTTTATCAAGAGAAAAAACGGATAAATTTTTCTTGAAGGTCTGATTGTTCCAAAATGTCAAACAGTTTAGTGAAAGACAAAATCTTAATGGATATAAAAAATTATAAAAGGATTGAAGAAAGGTAATATGTATTCGTCTTGGTTTATAATATTAATATTTGAGCATGGAAAAAGTGGTTAAATGTATTAAAATTTTGATAAAGTTGGATTATTTCTGATGAGTTTATTTTCAAGAAAAAAGGATAGTGAAATCTTTACTACCTAATATTATATAAATACAAGACTAGAATATGGCTTTGTCCTCCTTTTAAATTATTAGCTTATCTTAAAGCTCTTAACAGGAGGCAATAAAGGTTATTATTTACCTTCTGTAGGTAATTTCCTATCTCAGCAAAATAATTTTTTTCCCACTTTGTTTGGATTATTATTTAAAACAACAACAAAAACAACACAGATTATCTACGTATTAAACAGATAAAATTCCTGTACAATTGCATTAACTTCTTATATAATTTTTTTTGTATTTCAAAATATTATGGGGGTACAAATGTTTTTGGTTACATGGGTTGTTTTTATTAGTGCTTGAGTCAGGGCTATAAGTGTGCCCATTACTCCGATAGTGTTCATTGCACCCATTGAGTAGGTTTTTGACCATCCTCTCGTCTCCCCTCCCCCTATTTGATTTACGCTGAGTTTTACTTCCTTCTGTGCACATAGGTGCTCATAGGTTAGTTTCAATTTAATAGCGAGTACATGTGGTGTTTGTTTTTCCATTATTTAGATACTTTACTTAGGATAATGGTCCCTGGTTCCATCCAAATTATTGAAAAAGGCATTAATTCATCTTTTTTTATGGGTGAGAAGTATTCCATTCAAGTCCCATTTATTTATTTTTGTTGTTGCTGTAATTGCCATTGGGATCTTAGTCATAAATTCTTTGCCTAGGCTGATATCTAGAAGGGTTTTTCCTACATTTTCTTCTAGAATTCTTATTATTTCATGCCTTACATTTAGTCTTTTATCCATCTTGAATTAATTTTTCTGAGTGATGAGAGATATAGATCTTGTTTCATTCTTCTGCCTGTGGCTCTCCAATTATCCTAGCACCATTTATTGAATAGGGATATTTTCCCCAGTGTATATTGTTGTCTGCTTTGCCAAAGATCAATTGGCTGTATGTGGATGGTTTTATATCTGGGTTCTCAGTTCTGTTCCATTGGTCTATGTCTCTATTTTTGTGCCAGTATCATGCTGTTTTGGTTACTATAGTATAGTGTGAAGTCTGGTAATATCATGCCTCCATATATGTTCTTCTTGCTATTAGCTTATTGCTGTTAGCTTAGTTTTGGCTATTTGGGCTCTTTTTGGTTCCAAATGAAGTGTGGAATTATTTTTTCTACATCTGTGAAATATGACATTGGTATTTTGATGGGTATTGCATTGAATCTTTGAATCACTTTGGGTAGTATGGACATTTTAGCAATGTTGATTCTACTGATCCATGAGCATGATATATTTTTCCATTTGTTTTTGTCATCTGTGATTTCTTTCCTCAGTGTTTCAAAGTTCTCTTTGTAGAGATCTTTCACCTCCTTGGATAAGTATATTCCTAGGCATTTTATTTTCTTTGTAGCTATCGTCAATGGCATTGAGTTTTTGATTTGGCTAGCAGCTTGACTGTTATTGACATATAGGAATGCTGCTGATTTGTGTACACTGATTTTGTAATCTGAGAGTTTGTTGAATTTTTTTATCAATTTTAGGAATCTATTGGTGGAGTCTTTGGAATTTTCTAGATATAAAATCACATCATCAGTGAAAAACAATAGTTTTACCTCCTCTTTCCCAATTTGGATACCCTTTATTTCTTTCTCTTGCCTGATTGCTCTGGCTAGGACATCCAGCACTATGTTGAATCAAAGTGGTGACAAGGGGCACCCTTGTCTTGTTCCAGTTCTTAATGGGAATGCTTTCAACTTTTTCCCATTCAGGATGATATTGGCTCTGAGTTTGTCATATATGCTTTTTAAAAATTTTTAGCTATGTTTCTTCTATGCCTAGTTTGTTGAAGGCTTTTATTATGAAAGGGTGCTCAATTGTGTCAAATGCTTTTTCGGCATCTGTTTAGATGATCACATGGTCTTTGTTTTTGCTTTTGTATATGTGGTGAATTACATTTATTGATTTACATATGTTGAACCATACTTGCATCCCTGGGATGAAGCCCACTTGGTCATGGTGGATTATTTTTTTGATGTGCTGTTAAATTTGGTTTGCTAGTATTTTATTGAGAATTTTTGCATCTATATTCATAAGGGATATTTGTCTGTAGTTTTCTTTTATCGTTGTGTCCTTTCCTAGATTTGATGTCAAGGTGATACTGGCTTCATAGAATGAGTTGGGGAGGATTCCCTCCTTCTTGATGCTATGGAATAATTTCTGCAGCATGGGTACCAGCTCGTCTTTGCAGGTCTGATAAAATTCACTTGCGAATCCATCTGATCTGGCATTTTTGTTGTTGTTGTTGTTTGAAGAGTTTTTATTACTGCTCCAATCTCACTGCTCATTATTGGTCTGTTTGTGTTCAGGAGTTTTATTTCTTCCTGATTGAGTCTTGGGAGGTTGTGTGTTTCCAGGAATTTTTCCATTTCCTCTATGTTTTCAAATTTAAGTGTGTAGAGATTTTCATATTATTCACAGATGATATTTATATTTTTGTGGTATCAGTTGTAATATCTCCTGTTTCATTTCTGACTGAGCTTATTTGGGTCCTTTATCTTCTATTCTTGGTTAATCTAGCAAGAGGTCTTTCAATTTTGTTTAACTTTTCAAAGAACCAACTTTTTGTTTCATTTATCCTTTGTATTGTTGATTTGTTTTGTTTTGTTTTGTTTTCCCTTTCGTTTAGTTCTGCTATCACCTTAGTTATTTCTTTTCTTTTCTTCTAGCCTTGGATTTGGTTTGAGCTTCCTTTTCTAGTTCCTTGAGATGTGTCATTAAATTGTCACTTTGTGATATTTCTGTTTTTGTTGTAGACATTTAAGGACATGAATTTTTCCCTTAGGACTGCTTTTTCTGAATCCCATAGATTTTGGTAGCTTGTGTCCCCTTTGTCGTTCAGTTCAGGGAATCTTTTCATATCCATCTTAATTTCATTATTGACTCAACAATTGTTTACCAGTGGGTTGTTTAATTTACATGACTTTTTGTATACTTTAGTGTTTCTTTTGGAGTTGATTTCTAGTTTTATTCCATTGTGGTCTGAGAAGATGTATGGTATGGGTTATATTTTTTTGAATTTGTTTAGCTATGTTTTGTGGACTAAAATATGATCAATCTTGAAAAATGTTCCATGTGCTGATGAGAAGAATGTATATTCAGTAGTTTTTGGCTGAAATGTTCTGTAAATGTCTCTCAGGCCCATTTGTTCCAGAGTCCCCTTTACATCCAGTGTTTGTTTATTTTTCACTTGGATGATCTGTCCAGTTCTGTCAGTGGGGTGTTAAAGTCCACAGCAATTACATTATTGCTGTTTATCTCTTTGCTTAGATCAAGCAGAATTTGCTTTATAAATCTGAGTGCTCCTGTGTTAGGTGCATAAATATTTACAAATGTTATGTCTTCTTGTTGAATTGCTCCCTTTACCATTACATAAGGACCATCTTGGTCTTTCTTTATTATTGTAGATTTAATGTCAATTTTATCTGGTATGAGAATGGCTACACCTGCTTTCTCCTGGTTTCCATTTGCATGGTATATTTTTTCCATCCCTTCACCTTGAGTCTGTATGAGTCCATGTGGGTTAGATGTGTTTCTTGAAGACAGCAGATACTTGTATTTTTTATCCATTCAGCCAGCCTATGTCTCTTTAGTGGGGAATTTAAACCATTCACAATGATTGATGGAATTGATATGTGGGATGCTGTTCTGTTCATCCTGTTGGGTAGTACCTTATTGCTTTGTTTTACCTCTTGAACTATTGTTTTTTATGAGCTCTGAGCTTTAGCTTTTGGGTAGATTTACTCTGGTGGGTGACTGTTGTGCTGATCCATATATGATGCAGTTCTAAATATTTCCTGCAGGGCAGGTCCGGTCTTGACAAATTCCCTGAGTTATTGCTTGTCTGGAACAGTTTTTATTTCTCCTTCACATATGAAACTTAATTTTGCAGAATACAAAATTCTAGGCTGGCAGTTGTTCTTTTAGGAAGGCTGAAGGTGGGGTCCCAATCCCTTCTGGCTTGTAAGGTCTCAGTTGAGAATTCTTCAGTTAGCCTGATGGGTTTTCCTTTGTAAGTTACTTGATGTTTCTGCCTTATAGTTTGCAGGAGTTACTCCTTTGTGTTGACTTTGGCCAGTCGGATGACTATGTGTCTTGGTGATTGTCTCTTTGCAATGAATCACCCAGGTGATTGTTGAGCTGCTTGTACCTGGATGTCTAAATCTCTAGTAAGACCAGGAAAGTTTTCCTCAATTATTCCCTCAAATAGGTTTTCCAGCCCTTGTACATTTTTTCCTTCACCCTCAGGGATGCCTATGATTCTTATATTTGGCCATTTTACATAATACCATATTTCTTTTAGGCTTTGTTCATTCCTCTTAATTCTCTGTTCTTTATTTTTGACTGACTGAATTAATTTGAAAGAGTTGTCTTGAAGCTCTGAGATTCTTTCTTCTGCCTGGTCTAGTCTATTCTTAAAACTTTCCACTGTGTTTTGCATTTCCTTAAATGAATTTTTCATTTCCAGAAGTTCTATTTAGTTTTTTTAATACATAAATCTCTTTAGTGGAGTTTTCATTCAATTTCTGAATTGTTTTTCTGGTTTCTTTGAGTTAGTTTTTCATTTTCTCTTGAATTTCATTGGGCTTCCTTACAATCTATATTTGGAATTTTTTATCTGTCATTTCAATATTTTAATTTGGTTGCTATCCATTGCTATAATGCTGGTGTTCATCTTTGGAGTGTTCTTTATATAATTATTTTAAAAATATATTATTGACACTTTGATTAACTAGGTGACCAAGTATTATTTTTCAGGCACCCATCATTTTATCTACATAAATTTACTGAATCTCTGATGGCTCTCTTGATTTTACTTTCCCAAGATAGTATCTAAGTTGAGAAATACATAAATAAAATTTCAAGGTATCTTTTTTATTTAAAGTGATCTTTTAGATTGTCCAGTGGGCCCTTGGAAAATCAACAAGATTTGTTATTTATTGTATAAAAGAAAAGATGCTACAAATAGGTTTATTTGAGAAGTTCCATATATCTTAATTAGCTGAATACTGTTATAAGTATTACATGGAAAAAATGTCAAATCAGAAGAGATTCTTAGTCTTCCTAAGGTTAAATTTGTATAGGTAAAATATTGTTAATATAAATATTTCAGAGTTTATACATTTTGTGGTAAGGTCCTAGGGATTTGCCAATGCCTACAATGCCGTAATGCATTCTTAACCTTTGAGAAAGCATTGATCAAACCCTTAAAGTTGCTTACTGCACTCCAATAGAAAATTCTAATATTATTAGTACTGTAATAAATTGACCTCAGCCTCTTAGTCTCATTATCAAATAGTTTTCTACTTCTTGATATTTGCCTGAAGTCTTTGGTATAAGCTAGAGGCTAAAATCGTGGCTTTAACAAAGAAAGACTATCACAGAGCCTTTTGGAAAGGATTGTTAACAGGTACTCTGAACCTGTTACTATTCAGATACCTGTTTGATACTTCAAATAATCATCTTTTAACTACAATCTTCCCAGATGACATGGCTTAAACAACTATCGATCTGTATCATGAACTGAGTCAGGACTTTCAGGACCCTGTTTTAGTCCAGAAGTGGACAGACGTCATAAAAACAGATTGCTGACCTAATGGAACCTAATGGAATGCAATTCAATTTATAGGATTGAGGAAGAAAATCCTATTATAATTATTTGGTTGGAACATTATTTGATTTATTTTTAAAACTTTGATAGTTAGTCATGTGTAAGGAAGCCCTATTTGTTATTTAAAGCTATTTCTAAATCTCAATTTAGTAGACTATGCTTCTATAAACCGAAATGAAATGTTCTAACGGTATTTGATTCTGATTGGCCTCTCAGAATTCAGAAACGATTAACTTTTATTTGAGTGTCCTTACTTTTCACAGCAGTGTTATTTATTTTCATAGATTCAACAGGAATATATCATCCTTTTACTCAGATATAACTGGAAAAATTGATTGTGCAACCATGGCCATACCTATAATATAATATTTATGAATGATTCTCATAAAATCAGATATATCAAGCCCACTCTTAAAGAACAAGTGTTGCCTCTCTCCCTCTCTTTCTCTCTCGATATATATATATATATATATATATATATATATATATATATATTTTAAATGCTCACAAAGCCAAGAAAACCAGTTCAGTATCTGGCTTACAAGGTCTCATGAGTGGTAAGAAAAGTCATTTTTCTAATAGGCCAGGGACCTTAGAAAAGTTTGGGGACCACCATCATCTTCTGGATAATTCTATTTTTCTTTATTTTTCCATGAGGAGTTCTTAAAGATAATTGCATTATTTGATTACTTCATATACAAATTTGTTGTTTGTACTATTATTATTTTTTTCATTTCACTAGGTTTTGGAGAGGAAGTTTCTGATATATATATAAATATATTTAGTCACTGATGATCTCCTTTAACTATACAAATAAGATTTCCTTCATGATTCATGTCTCATGTTATGGTATTCCTTCTTTAAATTGCAAAAGGACATGTCATTTTGCAAAATTATTCAGTTCGCTATAATTGTTTTATTAATTTGGTATATCTGAGAAATGATTGATATTTTATTGACTAGTTTTAATTTCTCTTCTTTATTTTTTTTTTAAATCTTAAAGTCTGGAATTTATAATTTTATAATTTTGAAAAATATACTACTTAAGAAATTTAAAAAAAACAGGCTCACTTTATAAATTTTTTTAAATGTATAAGTAGTATCACCTTTACCGAATTTTTAAAAATTGACAAGATAAGATGGTGTGGTCTGGAGAAAGGTCTCCTAGAATCAAATCTATAGGCAACTTAAAAATTGGGACAGATAAGAAAATATCCACAGACAAAAATACTTTGCCTCCTAAATTACTTGTGTACTTCACTAATTAATAGTGGAATTCATCAGGATTGCAGAATAAGAATCATTATTATAAGAAAATTATGTTTTTCAAAATCTATAGGCATTAATTTATAAATGATTTCTGCATTAATAGTTTTAATTTTTATTTTATGCTAGGACAAATTTATTTCCATGAAATTTATCTTTAAATAACTTGTTATCAGAGGAAAGCATGTTTTGGATTTTTAGGGACTTTATTAGCGCACAAATTTTGAAAATATTCTCTTTCCTAGAATCATAGAAATTTAAAAATATAAGCAATAATATTATGTTCTTTAATGTATACATTCTTTAAAATACCTAGTTATTTCCATTTTCTTATGTGAAATGTTTTAATACATTCAATTTTCATTCAAATACATTTTCCAAAGAAATTATTGTGCATTAATTTTATTATAATATCTTCTAATTAAAGAGTTGTAAAGGCCAAAGAGAACTTTCCCAAGAAAAGTCTCATTAATTCGAATACCAATGACTAAAATATCTCACCACCAAGTGATTTGATCATTCATGCCAAAATTTCTCTCAATTTATTACCACATTTACAAGCAACTAAAATGAATGTTCTTCTATTGCTTTACTTTTGTGAATTAAATCACTTTTGTTTTTTAAAATAGGAATTTTACAATGCTGAGTTTTATGTTTCTAAATGTTTATGGAAATAAAATATTCCCTTTCCTTAAAAACTAATGTAATTTTTGTATATAACATTTCTGGATTTGGTCATAAATTGTAATATAATATCTTCCATTTAAGTAATATAAGTCCCATATTTCTTGAGATATCAGCCTAAATATATTTCAGTGTTGTGCCCATATATAATTGTTGGTTGCAGTGTCACCATGACTAAGCATCAATGTAAACACAACTTTCAGTAAAAGTCACATACAGAACAATGTCTTTTGGCATATTATCATATTTTGTAAACAGAATTTGTGACATGTGATCTAACAAGTGGCAGTATCAGTGTACTTATGGAAACAATGGCTGAAGTATTTGCTGGTATGTTCGTATCATTTGTATGAGGCTTTTAAAGCAAACCCTAGTCATGGAAGTCATGGATGAGTATATGACCTGTGGAATCAGTTTTTATTCAGGTCTCACTTGGGGGTCAGAACACTGACACCAGCTAGTCTAGTGGCATAGACTAGTTGTGTGATTCCTAGGTAACTGATTGAAACTCATCTTTCTCTTTTGTAAGAATGGAGATAAAATATATTATCTTAATGTATAAGTCATAAATGCATTATGAATATTAAATTAAAACATTAAGGGATTTCAAATGGTGTCAGGCTTGGAGTCAGCACAGGTGTATTCATTCTCATTCTTATCATATATCTTTTAATAAAGAATTTTTTTTGCCAAAAGATATTAATCCAGAATTTTATGAATGATATATGTATATATGTAAGTATAAATATATATACATATATCAATGAGGTTATATACACATATCATATATATTTTACTTTTGCTTAACTCTCATTCATTTCTACCTCTTCAGAGGTAGATTTATTTCTGCTCTACCTCTTTACTGATGCCACTCTATCTGACATCAAAAAGTTACTCCACCACCTTTGTAAAATACTCCTTTCTCCAAATAACTTACAAATAATGGTCAATTATCAAAACTGCCCTGCTGAAGTAATATGTAAATATTCTAGTGTAAAATAACCTCTAGTTCTTTTACAAGAATCTGTAAGAAAAATTAATATGCATTCATATTCAAAGCCTATTAATGAATCTACATCAATATTAATGCTTCCTTTGTTAATAGTAACAATTAGTCACAAGCTAAGTGTTACAGAAACACTGTCATAATCCAATACAATATCAACAGTTATACTTTGAAAGAGAGTTTAGATAAGAATCTAAAGAAACTTATTACTAAAGGATTTGAATTTGGATGCTTAACATGGGTTATTTTTAGAAAGGGAGAAGTAATAAAAAAATGAAAGAAAGGAAAAAGGGAAGGGAGAGAGAATGGAACTATTTTATAGAAGGAAATAGGTGTTTATGGTATATTCTGATTTGATTGCACAAAAAATATTGTAAAATTCTAAGAGTCATGTTTGCCAAGAGATGTTGAAAAACTGTTACATTCAGAGGCAAGTGACCTAGATGTCATATTCTAATTTCTACCCTTGATTGCTTTAGAATTGAACCTAGATTTAAATGTAGTAGTTTGATCTGATAGCCATACTCCTGTGGATAGTGATAAAAGAATAAAATAATCATACCTAAAAAATATTGTGACTATCAAGGGAAAGTTAACCATCCAGTTTTAGTCATAGTCCGTGGCTTTATTTTTCATATATGTGCATTTAATTGATCAAGTTCTCTGCTTGTGATTAATTAAATGAACAATGTTAGTTCAGTATTCCTCAAAATATAACATGCATTGTATGCAGAAAGTGTTCTGATTCCCAGAATATTTTAGAATCCTGGAGTAAGTAAGCTCAAACCTTCTTCTTTACTATGTTATTTTTCCAGGACTTATTCTGAAAATCTATACAGCGATGCTCTAAGAAGGGGAAGGGGAATGGTTTGTGGCTTTCTACACTTATATAATGGTAAAACCCTTGTTCCCTGGAGCGCTTCTTCAGGGTGGTTTGGAGAATCATTTTTCTAGCTCAATCTTAACAGGATTTTAGTGCATTCGCACTTTTTAAAAACTCAGTACCCCTTGATTTTTTATTTACACATTTTCTTTATATTTTATCGATATTTCCATTCCAATCTGATATCTTCTCATCATGAGGTATTTTAAATTCCTTGAATATGGAACACCTAAATCTAATTGATTTTTCCTGGAATCCTAAAGGTGATTTTACTTTGACTTTAAAGTATGGCCTCACATCATTTTCCCCACCACAGCTATTCTTCTTTGGATAAGAGGTAATAAGTGGCCAGGTTTGGTAGGGGTGGAAGTTTCAATCAAGGTCAGCAGATTTATGGCACAACAAGCAAAATCCGAAGTGACCATGGAATTTGGATCTGTGGCTCAAGACTCCCTTCATAAATGCTGTCACCAGTCATCTCAGTATCTCTATATTCAGGTGCTAATAAGAATGCTCCTTAGAGTGGAATATATGTAAGTAGGGGGTGGGGCGTGGAAGCCATACATACAGGCTCCAACTCCTCTCCAACTTCACCTCCAAATTAGCAGGGACAACACTTAATGGAATATCATATACAACCCTGATTGCTCTTAAGCTGGAAAAGAGGGCCCTGAGCCAGTGAGTTCTCTTTTACAGCAAGAGGGTCTCAGCAGGTAGCTGATCAACTCATATACCTGAAAGCCTTTATCATCTCATTAGTTTCCAATTGTCTGCTCCTCAGTACTCTCACACATCATTTAGCTAAAGCCTCAGCTGGTCTTTGTCAGTTCTCATCAGGAGATCTGCATCCCAGTGATATCAAATCGATTTTAGATCACAATATAAGTCAAATTGTAAGTTTGCTTGGCCAGCATCTATGAACTACTTCATAATAACTGAAACTCAGCATTTCCAAAACCTGTGTTTTGAAAAATGCTGCCAGGTGAAGGCCCATAATGGACTGAGGAAGACCAATTAATTAGGATACTGTTTCATCCGTCAGGATTGTTTAGCAATATCCAAGTTAACAGCCATGTGTTGCTTCCAGGTGCATTGCTCAATTTCCAAACTTTCTTGTTGGCATTTTAAAAAGAGTTTAAAACATCTGTCCTCAACCTTGGATTCACATTAGAACCATCTAGGGAGCTTTCAAAAATACTGATGCCTGGGCCCCACCTCCAGAGATACTGATTTAATTGATCTGGGGTGAGCCCAGGCATTGGTTTTGTTTAAAAAGCTCCCCATATGATTGTACTGTTAAGGCAGGGCTGGAAGCCACTGGTTTGTAATAACAGAAGTTGCTTACACTTTTATATGCTTCATAATAAGCTTCTTCTAAATCAATTAAAAAGATATTCCATCAAGAAAAAGGAAGTTAATATTTAATTGAATGCTTTATTCTTTTTATTTTTGTAGTGATACATTGCTGTATTGCCTCTAGAAAATTCACATTTGAAAACCCTGTCTTTAGCCTGAACTTCCTTTAATCCTTGATACGAAAGATTCTATGTTAGCCTCAGAAGTGACAGATACATTAAATAACTGCTGATTATTTACTGAGCACCTACTATGAGTAGGTTAAATTCTATGAGAAAAGCTAAGATATTTAAAATATGTTCTTGACCTCAAGGCATATTATTAATATTTTATTTGTAAAAGAGACATATTCATCTGAAATAATGACCCATAATACAAAAATTAAGTGATGCTTGTCAAATTAGTATTAGAGATCAATATTTACCAACCTAGCTGGCCAACAAACTGTTGGAATTCTTCCAGGCTTTTGGAATGAGAGAACCATCAAAAGAATGAGGTGAGAAAGGGCTCTAATCCAAACTACTATAGATGAGAAGGGATGCGAGGTGATTAAAATCAGCTTTATTACTCAAAGACAAGTAATTAGGGAATAGTTACAAACATAGGTACTATTGGTAGATTGCAAAATTGGCCCCAGTTATTTCCTTTTCGTGTATCCAAACACTGTAATGCTTTCCCCCTTTAATACTAGATTTGGCCATGTAATTTGCCAGCTGTAGGTGTGCCAGCTCTGAGTCTTCTGTAATTCGGCTTGCTTCTTGGGCTTCTGTTATCCCCCTGGAAGATGATCTGGCTAGCCTTTAGGAAGATGAGAGACATGTGGATCAAAGCAGTTGCCACAGTGAACAGTCACCTGACTCTTGACATATAAATAAGCATAGCCAAAGTCAATAGAGCCATCTAGCCAGCCCCCAGTTGACCCCAGACACGTGATCCAATAAGCAGAGTAGAGAAATGGTATGAGTAAAAACATGTGTCTATTATTTTATTCATCTCTCTGGATTTTAAAATGTGAAAATTCTCCAAATTAAGATGACCTTTCTAACTACTGCTTATACTGATACTTATTTCACTAGTAGTTTTAGGAGTGTTGCTGAGTATTCTGTAGAAATGTATCCTCCTTTGTATGTCATCTGCCAGAGAACTACCCAAATTGTGTTAGAAAGCAAAGTCTTATTTTCAGACACATATCTTTAAATTTCGCCTCATCACCCAGAAAAATGGGATGGAAGATGAATAATCTGAATCCTTAGTCTAGGAGTTGTACTTGTAGGAAAAAAGGTAATAATACCTTCTAAAATTAATTTGTTCTTTCCTACTCTAGGGTTTTCAAACCACACCAAACTGCTCTTACAAACAGCTCAAAACATCCGGATTTATTAGAATGTTTACATTCTAATTAATATATCCCCCCATACAGTCAGTAAATTTTTGCCGAAATTCGAAGGCAAAGTGATATTCAGTGAACCTCATGGAATTAATATGGAGCAAAGTATCAATAAAGAATTTAAGTAAAGACACAAAACTACTTAATTCACTTCCAGTATTCTTAAAGGTTTGCCATCGAACTTTCTTTGTATTTCTACTGCTTATGCCAATACCAATTCATAAAAGATTCACACAGCAAATTTTTATCATATCACCTGATCACAGCGTCATAGGATTGAGGATTAACCTTCATTCTTGGTTCATAATACACTCATTATTGAACTAGGAATGACTCTTATTATTCACTTAGTTATATATATATATATCATATATAGATTTGTAATTATATGTTTATTTGTCTATGTTAATAAGAACCTGAGAAATCACCATTCAACAAGAAAAATAGAACTTTAATAATAACTCAAATCTTCATATGTGACCCTATACAAAACATTCTCCTGCCCACCTCCCACCTAATGGAACTGCCATCTGAATCCTGAGTTCATCATTCCTTAGGTTAAATTTTATACAGTTTTGAAAATGATCTATATATTATATATTCCCAAAAAGTCTATACAAAGACATATAAATATAGTTATAGGTATATAAATATAGATATATCAGGCCGTATGTTATCTTTTGGGGTTTCAGGGGGTTAACTTAAAAATTCTGAGACTCACACTTTAATGTCAATGTCTTACTGTAATTTACTCATTTTAATTGTGACACAATATTCCTTTGTGTGAACATACACAGTTCATTCATCCATTCTCCTCTTGGTGGATACTGAGCTGTTCACAGGTTTTGCTCTTACATAACATATTATTATGGTCATTCTTACATATGTGTCTAAATAAAAATATTTGAAATTTCCTTGGAAATGGAATTATTGATTCAAAAGTAATGTGTATGTACAATTTTATAAGATAATGTCAAAAGTTTTTCAAAGTAGTTGTACTAATTTAGACTCTCACATGCAATCTGTAAGCGATGCTATGGATCCATATCTCCTCCAATATGTGGTACTGTCAAATATTTTTATTTTAATTTTCCCCAATCCAAATGGGAAATATATATATATATATATCACTTTGATATTGATTTACATTTCTCCAATCAGAACACATATTTGGAAATTTATTAGCAAGAAATGTTTTATCATTTGTCCAATGCCTGTTTTGTTTCCCCTCATTGTCCTAGTGAGTTTTTTGTGTGTTTTCTTAGCTATTTGTAGATTTTTACATAGTCCTAGTATTTATTGTTTGTTATTTACGTGGCAAAAAATATATTCACAGTTTGTAACTTGATTTTTCACTTTCTTTAAGATATCTCTTGATTAACAAAAGTTATTTGCCTACAATTATGTTTACTGTTCTTAAAGCTACAGAAAAGTTAAAAGAATAGTACAGTGAACACCCACTGTTTTCCAATGTTCACCCTAGGTGAACACCAAGATACATTAATTGTTAACATTTTGCCACATTTGTTGTGTTAACGTATATGTTTATGTGCATATTATTTTGTTGAACCCCGTGAAAAGAAATTGTTGACATCATGATACTTTACCCTTAATTACTTCAGCATTTGCCTCTTTTTTTCATTTTTATTTTTTATTTCAGGGTATTAGGAGGTTACAAACATTTTGGTTACATTTTACGTCTTTGCCTCACCCAAGCGAGGGTTAGAGGCATGCCCTTCCCCTCTACAATGCTCACCGTGTCCTTTAGTTGTGAGTTTACCCCCTCGCCAATCCCTGGAGAATGTTACTGCCATGTGAGCACTATAGTATTAATTAGTTCCAATTTGATGGCAAGTACAAATGGAGCCCATTCTTCCGATCTTGTGATATCTCCCTTCAGATAATAGGCTCAAGTTCAATCCAGGAAAATAATAAAGATATTGTCCTATATAACTATAATACCATTACCATTTTTAAAACATAAAATTTTCTGTAATTTTACATAATATAGTGCCGATATTCAAATTTCCCCACTTGTTTCCAAGTTGCTTTCCATAGCTTTTAAAAATGCAAAGTTCACAAACTTATTTTGGCTTTTATATCATTTTAATATCAAACAGTTCTCTGCCTTTTTGTTTTTCCTGGGTTTTTTGGTAATTGTTTCTCATGACACTGAATTTTTGAAGAATCTAGTCTATTGTATTTTATATGTCCTTAATTCCAAACTTTAGTAATTGTTTCCTCATAGATTTAAGTCAAACATTTTTGCATAAATGCCTTATAGGGAATATTTTCATTGATACATAATAATTATATGTATTTTGGTGGTACATGTGATATTTTGATGTATGCATATAATGTGTAATGATCAAATCAGTGTAATTGGAATATCCATTACCTCAAACATTTATCATTTCTCCGTGTTGAGAACATTCCAAATCTTCTCTTCTATTTTGAAATATACAATAAATTATTGATAACTATAGTCACCCTGTTGTGTTATCGAACACTAGAACTTATTCCTTTATAAGGAATGCTATTGCTATAGTCAGTGGACTAAGGAACAATTTTTTTCCATATTGTCTTCCTATCCACAAATATAGTATATTTCTCCATTTATTTAGTTCTTATTTAATTTCATTTAATAGAATTTTATGACTATTTCCTGTCAAAGTTTTGCACATCTTTTGTTATTCTTAGGTATGTGATATTCTGACAGTAGTGTAAGTAGTCTTTTTTAAAAAAACATTTTGAGTTGCTTGTTTTTGATATATTGCAATGTGATTTATTTCTGTAAATTAATCTTATATCTAACAAACTGCTAAACTCATCCATTATTTCTACTAAGTTTTCTGTACATTATTTTGTGTTTTCTCAATAAATGATTGAAACTCTTCTAAATAATGGCAGTTTTATTTTTTCCTCTCTAATGCTTTTGTTATTAATACCACTTGACTGCCTTATTTTGCTGACTACAACCTATAGCACATATTGAATTGCAGTGATAATGCTAAGCATTCTTGTCTTGTTTCTGGTTTTAAAAGAAATGTTTCTGAAATAGGCCCACCTGAAGTAATTGTTGTCTAGTTTTTAAAATATATATATTTTATCAGGTTTTGGGAATTCCTTTCTATTTCTAATTTACTGAAAGCTTTTATTAAAAATTTATGTTGATTTTATTGAGTATATTTTCTGAATCTATTTAAATTATCATATGATTTTTCATTTCCAAGCCATCAGAATTGTCTAGAATGAAGCCACCATTACATATCTGAAATAAACTCAACTTGAACACAGTAGGTGTATATTTTATACACTGTTGGAATTGATGTGTTGATATATTTTTTAGGATTTTGCATGAGAAAAAAGAGATTGATGATTTTTCTTACTTGTAATATCTTTGTTTGGTTTTGGCATCATGATTAACCTGATTTTGGTAACCACCATTCTACTTTCTATCTCCATGAGTTCAATTTTTGAATTTTTAGCTCCCACATATGAGTGAGAACATGCAATATTTGTGTTTCTGTGCCTGGTTTATTTCACTTAACATAATATCCTCCACTTGCATCCATGCTTTTGCAAATTACAGAATTTTATTCTTTTATGGCTGAATAATATTCCATTGTGTATATGTACCACAGTTTCTTTATCCATTCACTTCTCAGTGGACACTTAAGTTGATTTAATATCTTGGTTAATATGAATAGCGCTAGTGCTGCAATAAACTTGGGAGTGCAGATATCACTTGATAAACTGATTTCCTTTATTTGGATATATACCCAGCAGTGAGATTGCTGAATCATATGGTAATTCTAATTTTAGTTTTGTGGGGAGCCTGCATACTGTTCTCCATAGTGACTGTGCTTATTTACATTCCCACCGACAGTGTACGAGGGTCCCTCTTTCTCCCATCCTCACTAGCATTTGATATTGCCTGTCTTTTGGATAAAAGCCATTTTGACTAGGGTGAGATGATATCTCATTGTAGTTTTGATTTGCAATTTTCTGATGATTTGTGATGTTAGGCATTTTTTTTTATATACCTGTTGGCCAAGCGTAGTGGAGAGAAGAGGATAAAGAGAGGATGGTTAATGGGTTCAAAAACAGATAGAATGAATATGATTTAGTAGCTGTTAGCACATTAGGTGACTATAATTATTAATAACAATTTATTGTATATTTTAAAACAATTAAAAGAGTGGAATTGGAATGTTCCTAACACAAAGAAATAATAAATGCTTGAGGTAATGGATACCCCAGTTACCTGATTTGATCATTATACACTGTATGCCTGTATCAAAACATCACATGTACCCCATAAATATGTACAGCCATTGCATATCCATAATAATTAAAAATTTTAAAAAGTAAAAAAAAAAAAGATTATCCTGATTTTGTAAAACTAGTTGGGGAGTATTACTCTTCTCAAAATAGTTTGCTTAAGATTAATATGAATTTGAATGTTGAGCAAATTTTTCCTATAAAACTATCTTGTTTTTCAATTTATTATAGAAATGAGAATTTATAAGAATTTTTCCAATTTGTCTTCATTTTCATAATTGTTCACATATTGCTGTGGGGAGGATTCTCTTATCATTTCAATTTCTACTTTATTGGTAATTATGTCTTCTTTTTAACCATAATATTATATCTTTGTGTCTACTCTCTTCTCTTGATCTATGTTGATAGAGGTCTGTTAATTTTATGGGTTTTTTTTAAAGAACTAACTTCAAGTGTTAAAAAAATCTTCTGTGTCTTTTGTTATTTCTTTTAATTATGCTCTTATAATCAACTGATTCCTTCTTTTTTGAAGATATTCTATTGTTTATTTTTCTACCTTCTTAAATTGGGCTCTTAACTCATTTATTTTGAGCCTGTATTCTTTTATAATATGAACATTGAAGACCTTAAATTATCCTCATAGTACCACTTTTTACTGCTTTCTATAGTTTTGATATGTATAGATTTTCAGTGCCACCTATCTGTTTTATTTAAAATATTCATTATGATTTTATGATTATTTAGCATTATGTTTCTAAATTTCTGATGTGGAGAAATTTAAATCATTTTCTTTTTAACTGCTAAATTGTATTGAGATCAAAATGCATGAAGAATATGATGTCTATTCTTTAAAATTTGCTGACGCTTGCCCTTCACATAATAAATCATCAGTTTAGAGTATCTTCCATGGATTCTATAAAAGAATGTGCTTTCTTTTTTGGTTAGGTGGAGAATTCTGTATTTGTCCAATAGGTCAAGCGTATTGCTATTGTTTTTCCAGATATTTCATATTACTGCTTTTTGGGGGCCACTTGATATATACTTGATATATAAAAAAGAACTACATTAAAATCTGTTAGGATAATGGTGAATTTATCAATTTCCATGAGTTGTATCACATTTTGAGAATATTGTTTAGGCTTATACATACTTGGAATTTTAAACTTTCTGGTGAGTTGTAACTTTTATCGCCATGTTGTTAGCCACTCTATCTCTACTAACACCTTTCATCTTAAATTCTATTTTATTTGATATTAATGCAGATATGTCAGGCTTTTTTTTTTTAATTTTTTAAATTTATTTCAGCATATTATGGGGGTACAGATGTTTCTGTTACATATGTTGCGCTTGCCCCCACCTCCCTCCCTAAGTCCGAGTTTCAAATATGTCCATCATTTGGGTGGTGCACATTGCACTCTTTGTGCACGCGAGCGGAGGATATGTTTTTAACCCAGATATTTGGGAGAAATTCTTTCTTAATATTCTTCATTTTCCCCAATATTATAATATGCGAGGAATAAGGAGCAAAGACCACCATGAGAAGAACTTGGGAAAATACTAAACAGAAAAAGTATTAGCAAAATATTGCTATGTGGCAAGCCATCACCTAAGCTCTTGAAATTTATTATCTCATTTAATACAGTATTGTACCAATAGATGGTACAATTAGTATCCCCGCTTTCCAGTTGAGGAAAATGAGGTATAGAGAGTTCCTGTCACATAGCTAGGACATGACAAAGTCTGAATTTGGATGGTGGCTCTCTGGCTCCACAGCCTCTACTCCTACTGAGAACATTTCATTCATATTCACACTTAAGAATATAAAAGGATGTTAAATAGGACAGCTCCAGTTTTCTTGTAATTTCCAGCTGAGGTCTCTACCCTGAGGTTAATGAATAAACAGCACCATGCCCACAATTTAAAGGACACATCATCACAGGACTTACTGAGAGGTTATCCAACAATTTCAGAAGCCATCACCTCTAACAGTTTATGTAAGATCAGGCTAAAGACTCTTTAGAAAAAAGTTCCTTCCAGGGGAATTTGGAGGATGCATCCCTGGTATTAGGGAGCAAAGGGGAATCTTTGAATAGATTTCATAGAGAAAGTCAGATGGCATCTCACTCCTCGGATACTTTCTGGGCTGCATGAACTATTAGGATCATCCAGGGCTGATTCAAGAATGAAGCATAATAGGCTTCGAGAAAACCTAACAAATACCTGGAATTTGGAGGGCAGAGAGTCTAGGTACGTGACTCACCTGGAGTAGTCTGGGGGTCGTGCATGACTGCACTTGCCTTTGGTTGCTGAGTGAGTAGAGAGGGAAGGGCAGTACTGGGAGTGGCTAGTTTGCATCTCCAGAGTTTGGCAGGCTAGTATGCATGAGATTGGGTGGACCAAATGAATGTCACCGAAATAAGCCAGACCCTGGGCTGAGAGAATTGTCTGATGGACAAGGGAATCCAGGAGAGAAAGAACATGTGGGGTCTACCTCCAGGAACGAAGCCTAAAAAACTGAAGGTTTCCCTGAAAGGTAAGCTGCAGAGAGTATCACTCATGACAGAGAATGGTATTGTAGAAGTTCTCCAGTCTTTGGGTGTGGGTCTCAGAGGTTGCCACAAAAAGCCTACATCGGAGGAAGAGTAGCATTTGGGTGTCTGCCCTGTGAGAGGCACCAGCGGCCAGATGACAACAGCAGAATCAGTCAAACAGCAGTCCTTTTCCTCCTCCTGACCTTCAAACTATTTCCTAATCAACTCTCTTTGAAGTCTATCTGTTTAACAAACTGCTTTCCTCTTAATCTTGCAGTAGCTTCTTAGCTGGTCTCCTTATCCCAGTCTAGCAGTTCTTTATCCAATATTTTTAACGCTGTCAATAATATTTTTCCAAAAAATACTGCTTCCTTGCTCAGGCGCTTTCATGATACCTGCTCCCTCCCCATTAAGACTGAATTCTTCAGTATTCATGGATAAGATTCAATAATCCTTCATCTGTATTAGATTTCCAACATATAAGTGTTTTGAACAATATTTGGAGCTGCTATGAAGGGGAAATTTTTAAAGAATCTTTAAGAATACATTTTGGTCCCACAAAGTTGACCATGTACTTTTACATGACTACCCAAACTTGCCATGGATGTCACAACTCTCTGTCTTATGCCCGTCTCTCAATCTGAAGCGCTTCCATACACCCAGTCAAAATTCAACTCACCCTTCTAAGCTCAAATATCACCTCTTCGTATAACTGCTACCTGATTCCCACAGTTGGAATCAGTTAGCCTTTTGTCTGTATTTCCTTTGCCTTTTCTGTATTCTTTTGGTTTTGACTTTATTTCATTCTGTTTTTTAGTATAGTCATGTAGGCAAGATTAAGCCCAAAATGTACATCCTCTGTAAATTTCCAACCTATTAAGGAATGAAAGAAAAGAACTTGGAAGATTCTGGTTGCGTGCAAACTCAAAGAACCTGTTTGGAAGAAGTGACTAAGACCCTTGAACAAGTACAGGGTCAAACAAATCTCCTGATCTGTGAGGAGTGAGGTCTTGAGATAGATCTATGCGAGCAGTGCGGAGGGACTAGGGCACCAACCTGAGGCACTAGCGGAAATATTTCAGGGACTGAACTCAAGGGGTCAATCAGTAGTGAGCTAGCACTCACAACAATGGGTTTAGAAGCCTCAGGTGAAGAATTTTCAAAAATTGAGCCTAATAAAGGGTTTTTTTAATCTCAAGGGCACACTGCAAGGAATGTTATTTGGGAGTTGGTTAAGTTATTTCATTAGAGGGAAGAAGACTGTTTCTTATCTCAGCTGAAGATGAAAGTGATAGAAAAAGAGAAAGTATTGACAAGTACGAGAACATGGGCATGACGCCAGAGGGAAGATGACAAACCTCATGTCATGGCAGTCAGCCCATATGGGAGTGGCAAGGGGCCGAGCAATGGAGCGTGTGGGGTCTGCACAAGCACAGAGGAAATGGAACCAACAGGGCAGCCATGACTGTGATGCTGTGAATTGTCAGTCGCAGGGCCCTGGGATAAATTGCAGAATTCAGAATTACAGAAACAATCACACATGGCTACACTGGGGACGCTCTAAAAGTCACAAGAAACATGCATAAACCACTCCACCAGAGCAAGGGGTTTGGATTTGCGTTTTAGTTACTTCTCACTGCTATATCCCAGCACAGTAGAAACTGCATTAAAGGGTTACAATTATAGGTACTTCATAAATGTCTGTTGAATGAATAATAAACACGTTGCCATTTTCTGTTGGAGATTTCATTACCAGTTCTTGGGAAACAGCAAGTCTGGCAATTCTTACTTTCTTACCAGATCCTTCATTTTCCATGTATTAGGCACCTATATTTTTGTCTGCTGAGCATGAGCCTTTCCCTTCCTCTAGTAAATGCAACTCCCCACTTCGGGGGAACTTATGCTTCCCTGCTCCAACTATTTGACACTAGTGAGACTGCCAGTCCCGGGTACATGAACCAGTCTCACCATTCAGTGTCCTGCTGTTTTAGCAACAGGGATTGGGGTAAAAGATTGGTACAAGACTCAAACATGGTTAATCAGGATTATTCCATAGAAATGTTATATATGGAATAAGGAGAGAGAAACCATGTCTTTTCTGGCAGCCATGAAGCTACCATGTTTACAACCTTGGAGTTGCTGCTATCAGCCATTTCTTTACCATGTGGAGAAAGCCTGTTTGAAAGAGGGGAGAAAGAAGGCCAGCAAAGGCAAGCTTAGCATGGTGCATGCGTGTGTGTGTGTGTGTGTGTGTGTGGTGTGTGTGTGTGTGTGTGTGTGTGTGAGAGAGAGAGAGAGAGGGAGAAAGAGAGAGAGAGAAGGGGAGACAGGAGACAGAGAAAGAAAATAAATAAAAGTTTTATTAGGAAAGCAGTAATTTGAAATTTGAACATTTGTCTGTTTACATTTTCTTTATTAACATTTTCTTGCTATTTAAACAAAAATTATTTTCTTAAATCAAAAGAAAACATAAAGAAAATACAAACATTTATATAATAAAGCACATATTGGGAAGACACATGTGAATGTTTATCGTCATTTAGCGGATCCAGCCTCGTCAGGCTTGTCTGTTTTAGACTGTTTGTTTCCACTCTATCACTACGTGTGACACTAATGAAGATTCTAGCTTCATAGTCCATATGCTAGAAGCTGCATTGTTTTTTGTAACACTCTGGAGTCCCACTATAAATATTTAAAGCATGTCAAGCTCGTTATCTACAAGAGTTTCTGGGCAAGACGTGAGCTTTAAAACTCTCTCAGAACATTAGAAAAGAGAGTCATTATAAAATCATAAAGCTTTGTAAAATTCAGGCTGACTTTTCTTTATTTTAGAAGTTGTTTTTGATTTTTCTCACATATCGTTCTTTGTATATCTTGGTTCTGACTTCATAATCTTGCTTAATATTTCTAAAGCAGATCACCAAACTTGTTCTTAAAAATCAAAGAACTTAGAGAAAAAGAAACCCCAAAACCTTGGGATGAAAACGAGAGAAAGAATAAAATCACAATTGTCTTGAACCACCAACAGATTTGAAAGTTGAATTATTCAAGGAGGCAAATTTTCTGGATTCCAGCTCTACGCTGCAAGAATTGGAAACAGATAACAGAGGCATTGTTATATATTTTTCACTGCCAGCCTTCTGCTGCCACCACAAAGCACCCAGTCTCTGTCCCTATTGCCAGACGGCAAGAACCTTGCATGGGAAATAACAAGCGGAGTCCCTGCTTTTGTTTTTAAGTGCTAAGGAGACACCTTTAGACTTCTACAAAGATGCTTCTCCATCCCAAACTTTTCCTGATTAATTTGTGTAATAATGTGCCAGATAAGATTTGCTTTCATCATTTTTTTCGGTTAGCCACACAATGGCAAATATAAAGATTGGATATAATGTCAGATAGTTTTTGAAACATGTGTGCAATTCCCATCATTTCTCTCCAGGTTGTAATTTTTAAATTGACATTTTACCCTAAGCTTACATAAACCATAGACTCTGTCCAATTTTATTAACTTTACAACAAAGTTTGATGCCTCCTAACTCCATTTTTTTAAATAATTGAGGTTTCAACAAAACACTGAATAAACTCTTTTTTTTCTTTTCTTTCTTTTCAAGCAAACTATTTTTTTTCTTTTTGAAATTTTCTGCCGCTCACTTCCACAGGATGGGACACAGGACTTTTTTCTTACATGAAGCCTGGCCCCTGTGTGATTTGAAGAGCCCTGAGAAGCAGCCCTGATCACAGTGCTAATTTATTTTTTCTCTCCTCAGACTACTTTGTATTAAGCCCTACATCTCTAGAAAGCCCTGGTCAGACTTCAAGGAAATACCTGAAAGGAAAGAGAGGAGGAAGAAGAGAAGTTGGAGAAGGCTAGTCACCGCCCCAGAAGGACAGGCCCAAATAGGGGCACCCCAGCAACACCAAGCAAAGAAAACACTGAAAAGACGTAGCATCAAAAACGAGGTGAGTTTTTCTTCACACTTAGGGGATGTGGCGCAGGGAAATTGCTGCTGCAGAGCCTGGCGTGACAAGCTTCACTACAAGTGTCTCTGCTCTTTCTTCCCTCCTTTCCAGATCTCCACAGAACAGAGAACGACACTGATGTGGAATGCCACTGAGACCCCAAAAGGTGCATAAATGTCCACGTTTCCAACACTAATTTGGATGTAAGCTCACTCAGTACTAAGTAGCAGCACGCTTGTTCTAGACAATGCATGTCTAATAAAATAAGTTTGGAAGGACTAGAAGTTCCTACTATATCTCTCAGCTAAAATTACATACAGATGCTGCTCAGTGCTTGTATTAACTTGTAACTGTGAACAAATTATAAGGTTTTAAGATCACAGAAAAGTTTTTGAAGTTGAAAATAACCACTATTACAGACAAAATAACCTGTCACTTCTTTTTGAGTTCAGGGAAATGAAATGTTGGTAAGAAAACAAAACATTCTGGCTCCTTGCCAGAACATAACGTTACGTTCTCTCATATGCTTCTAAAGTGCTTAAGTGTCAGCAAGTGGCTGTTTGTTTAAATCCATTTCCGTTAAAAATATTTAAGATCTTTTTAATTGACAATACAGAATGTCTGGTATATATAAGACTGCACATGTTAACTTTGTTCTAAAGACAAAAGCATCAAAACCTTTATTTCAACTGAAGCAAACATATTCATTGCAAAACTCATCCACAAATCCAGGAAAGAAAAATATTTGATGTGTTAAATGAAAGAAGTACAGCTATATGAATGTTAATTCTGCATTTTTCTATTTTCCTGGTTTTCTTTATTTGAAACAAACAATACACAGAGTTTAGAATTTATATATAACTTAAAATTTCTGTCTGCAGTTACTACATCTTATAATAATAAGATATAAGTTCAGAAAACCTACATTGCATTATTATTATAATGTTAGTTATAGGAAAATAAAGTCTACTTATAATCTTATTCTATACTTTTGAGAATATTGCTTTAGTCATAAAGAATAAATCACTGATTTGAAATTTAAAGAGAAGTTGCTTTCGCCAACACTGATTACTCAGAAAATATGCAGTATTAGCTCTCTAAAGGGGAAAATCCAATTCACTTGAGATTTCTCATTTGCAGCATTATTCTACAGAGGTTAAAAACCATTTAAATGAATTGCCCCAAAGTTCAACCCAAGCTTTTTCTTTGCAGGGCACACTAAGGGTAAATTTTTGAGCCTAATTATTATGTCTCTTCAAATACAGTCCTTCAGCATACGGGTGGAACACAACCATCCACACACACGTTCAGCATCTTAAATGTGTACCCTTCTGACCCTTCTCGGTTCCTCTTTCTGAAAGCCAAGACTTACTGCCTTATTCCATCTGTGCTACTCTCCAAGAAGAAAACCTAATGCAAAAGAAAATGAACCAAGATACCAAGTGCTTGGCCATGTAGATAAGCAGGTAGAATAAGCAGGTAGAATTCATAAATTCTCAATCCTAAGCATTGATTGTTTCAAATAATGAAAATCAGAAAAAAAGATTTTTAATTTCCACTGGCAATTAGGGCCCAATATGATATGTCAAATATGGTAGAAAATCTAAAGTCTGAGACTGTCTTCCGAAGAGTAGAACTCATGCATCACATAATTTAGCACAAGCATTATGATGTAGTTTTGCCTTTGTGTTAATAAGTATTCATGCTTTTTGGCTATTTGAAGATTATATTAATTGATCTGAAAGTCAGGAGTTCTAGGTTCTACTTACCCTTAAAACTCTATGTAACCTTTAGTAACTCATGTAAATGACTTGTTCCCAATAATTTATTTCCTTATCTGTAAAGTAAGGAAGTTGAACCAAATCTGTTTCTCATCCATGGGTCAAAAACCTATTCAGGGATGTGGAGTTGAAAAGAGTCAGGTGAACCAAACTTACAACTGAATAAATACTACTATCACAAGAGTACATATAATACTAGCATCTTCAAATTATACTTGTTCTTCAAGATCCATATTAAATATTTTCTCCTATACTTAGTTTTACCTTACTCCCTTCTCCATGTAGAATTAATGGAATCATTCACAAAACACTAACTAAACATCTACTATATGTGATATCATATTAGATACTGAGGGTACAAACACAATAAGACTAGTTCTTAAGCTTCAAGAACTTTCAGACTAGTAAAAGAGACAATCCTGTATAGAGATAAGTGCCCCTGAGTTATGTCTGCTCTGTGACAGAAGTCTGTACCCAGTGTAGCTGAGCAAAGACAGGGATGGTCAATTCTACCAGAGAGGAGGGATAATGGATCAAAAAAGCCATCATAGAGGCAATAGTGATGGAGCTGAATCTTGAAAGAGCAATAGATATCCAAAAGTAGATAAATAATCATCAAAAGAGAAGGCATCGGCTAATTCAGTCATTCAGTTATTCATTCAACCAACATTTATTGGGTGACCATGATATGCCAAGTACTGCACTCGATGCCGAGAACATAAAGATAAATTACATTCTTCATTTTCAAAAGACAATAAAGTACGTAAAAAATTGTATTCCAATGGATATGTTAGACAGTCTCTAAAATAGCCCCCTGTAGTAAGGAGTCTGACTCCAATTTCATTTTTGATGTTTATTCCCTGGTAACTTTCATGCCCTCCCCTCCTCCTCCCCCTTTGGTGCCACATCAGGGCAAGATGGTGGTAAAGCTTTGGGGCTCCATTCCCTGGTTCAGGTGGAAAAGTTCAAACCATGCAAACCCTGTTCCCATGGAAACCTTCACCACAGTCCCATCTCACCACAATAGAAACCAAAGCCACTGGCTTCTCTTTTCATTCAAGACATTCCAGGCTAGCTTTTGTGCCTGTCCTGCTTCTCTCAGAAAGTTCCATTATGTAAGTAATAAATCTTTTTATACCATTTTGGGGTGTATATGCATGTGTGTGTGGCATCATCAGTCTCAACATCCAAAGCAATCATGGGCCCATACTTATTGCTCTTCACAGGAAACCACAACACGCCCCAGTGATCCCTGCCTCCTGGTATTCATGCTCTTGTATAATCCCCTTCCCTTGAATGTGGGCTCGGCCTGGTAACTTACCTCAAATAAATACTGCAAAAGTGATGGGATGCCTTCTCCAAACTTAGATGGCAAACAGATTCTTGGTTTCTGTCTTGCTCCCCCTCTACTGCTCCCTTGCTTCCTCTGATGGAAACCAGTTACCATGTTGTAAGGTACCCCATGAAGAGGCCCACATAATAAGGAACTAAGGGAGGCCTGTGGCCAATAGCTAGCAAGGAACTGAGGCCCTTGGCCCATCAGCCTGTGTAGAGCTGAATCCCGCCAACAACAATGTCAGCGAGATTTGAATTGGATCCTCCCCCATGTGAGCCTTCATATGAGACCATTGCTCCAACCAACACCTTTGATTGTAGCCTTCAAAGAACTCCTGGGAAGGAGAACCCAGGTAAGCTGTGCCCCAATTTGAGACCAATGGAAACTGTGATACAATAAGTGTTCAGTTTTTTAAGCCACTAAGTTTTGGGATAATTTGTTAAACATCAATAGATAACTAATACAGTGGAGTAGTGCAGTGGTAAAAAGATATTAGATAAAGATATTATGATACTTTGGGGTGGTGGTGAAGGGAGGGTGGCCAACCCAATCTGAGCATCATGGGTAAAGCATGGAGACCTGAGAAGCCCTGTGAATCAATGAAATGTGGGTGCTTACAAGAATTCAATGTGGCTGGACTAGAGAGTCTGAGGAGAGTTTGTGGAGGGAGGAGTCTGGAGAGGCATACTGACGCAGGATGCGAGAGTGCCTTGTAAGGCCATGCTAAGTGAGGAGTCAGTAAAGAATTTTAAACAACACAACAGCAGAATCGCATTTGTGTAACGTGAGCCTGTGCTGTTGTATTTCTGAGAATCAGACATGTCCAGACAGGTTTTGAGGGCTAGTGGCCCAGACTCTCAGTAATCTGTCTGCATGAGTAGTCGAGAAGCTTCTTGGGAAATAGTCAATCTATGAGAAGAAAGAGTTCTGAGAGCTTCTGGAGTCAGTGACAGAAGAGCAGTGATTCTAAGCTGAGCAGTGCAGTGTCCACCCCCTGATTGTCCTTCTTCTAGTCCCTGCAGGCTGACACTTGAGCCCTGATAAGAAAGAACTGCGTTAATAAGCACAGAACCCAAAAGGACTATTTCTCAAGATCCCCAAGAGAATCTCAGATCCCAAGACAGTGCCATCGGATCAGCAGCTGTGCAGTTAGTAGATTTGGCAGGAAGCAAGGTACTGGCTGCTTTGCAAGGACATTGGCGCCTTAAACATTGGACGCCAGCATTGGCATCAGTGCCCTAGTGAGGACTCCAGATCTTACAGCAGAAGTCATTATTCTCTTTTGTTCTTTGAAAGGCAGCGCAAGAGAGAAGAAAGACAGTGGATAACAACAAGACAATTTCAGAGCACACATGAAATATCACCAGCTACCCAGGTTCATATGCGGAGAATGTGACAGATCTAGAGCTTCCTCCACAGAGGATAGGGAGAATGGGTTTAAAAAAATAAAGAGAGAGAGATATGTTATTTTTTATTAATGGACTTTTTTTTTAGGATAGTTTCAGATTTATAGAAAAATTCAGCAGATAGGACAGAGTTTCCACATACCCAGTCCCTGCATAGTTTCCCCTATTATTAACATCCTATAATAGTATGGTATGTATAATACAATTAGTGAATCAATATTGATATATGATTATTAACCAAAGTTCATAGTTTATTTATATTTCCTTAGTATTTACTTAATGTGCTTTTTCTACTCCAGGATCCTCTCCAGGATACCATGTGACAATTAGTTGTCATATCTCCTTAGGCTCCCCTTGGCTTTGTCGTTTTCTCTGACTTTCTTTGTTTTTGATGACTTTGATGGTTTTGAGGAATACTGGCAGGGTATATTGTAGAATTCCCCTCTCCTTGAATTTGTCTGATGTTTTCTTCATGATGAGAGTAGGGTTATGAGTTGTGGGAAGGAGAAATGCTACTTTGACATTGATATTGTACCCTGTTGTTACCTCCACTGTGCTGTGGCCTGGGAAATGTAGTGTTTTGCATTTTTTTTTTTTTTTGGAAAAATCACTATTGTAGAGGAAATATGGAGCAGAGGCAGGAAACCAAGCTGTATGACCAACTTGAAAACTATCACAATGATTCAAATAACTTATAATGAGGAGGATCTGGGCTAAGGCAACCGTGATAGGAAAAGAATAGAAGAGAAAGATAAAAGGCACATTAAGAACTTAGAAAGGGCAGAACACTACAACCAACTGTATGTGAATGGGAGGGATCTGCACAAGTGAGAAGAAATGGTTGAAGATGTGAAAGAAGAGGCAGAAAGAGCGGTGTGCCAAAACAAAAGGAAGAAAAAGTCTTAGGAATGCTGTAGTAGTTCAAATAAATGATGACCAAATGAACTTTGGGCTTGAAAATTAATAGGATTATTAGTCAGGGGCAGCAGTATTTTTGGAAAGGGCTGGGAAGTGAATTGGATGGAAAGAAATAAAAATAGTGACCATCAATGCTTATAAAAGAAAAAAAAATAATCAGAGAGTAGCTAGAGAGATATACAGAACTGAGAACTTTTAATGATACATGAGACATGAGCATATAAATATAAAGAAAGACTGGAAATATGGCAAAATGAAAAACTAGTCTCAGAGTAGATGAAAATATAAAATCATTAATGATAATAATAATTATGCCCAGTAAGTATTTACCTAACTGCTCCAGGTATTGGCCAGGGCTTCAACACATTATTTGCATTAATCTGAATACTCCTAGAAGGTAGGTGTTGTGATTATTCCCATTTTATGGATGAAGAATCTAAGACATAAATAAATGTGAGTCAAAATTTGAACCCAGTCAGCTTAACTCCATATTCTTAATCACTACTTTATATTGTTTCTCCAAAGCCTGGGTGGCAGCATGAAACAGCAGAATAGACATCTGTGAGATGAAGGAAAAGCAATGAGTGTGGGTGGCATATGGGCGGTTGCATAATAAATATTTGTAGGATGAATGGAAGAATAACAGAGTACAGATACAGATATGTAGCTATAGGGCAGGAAGTTGATGGAGGTCACACTTTACAGCGCTGATTACATCACCATCGATGAATGTGCACCACATTATACATGAACAATATTGCACTTGTTTTATTATATTATAATTCTGTATTTCACCTCTGTCTTTGCACTTATCTGAATCCCACTCCCTTGGCTAGGAGACTGGTTGGGGCTAAGCTATTCCTTGGATTCCTTAAGTCAGAAATGGAAAAGACTTCAGAAAGTGTCAGAGGCAAAGAGAAAGTACAGTTCAATGAAAAGTTGAAATCCGATAAACTGAATAATCAAGGATCCCCAAATAGATGGGAAGAGAAGAATCAGGTTTGGAATCCAAGAGTGTAGAGCCAGGGATTTGAAATCCTGAGAGTCAAGAGCCAGCAGAGGCCTGGAAAAATGATCTCAACAGATGTCACCTTCTGAGTCTTATTTTTAGCTGTCAGTCACGGTGATAAATGGCCAAACTGGCTATTTTAAAGGGTTGCAAGGGGTCAGATACCTCCAGGTAGTGAACATCCTGGGGTCAGGGGCTATGTCTTTTTTACCTGTAATTATGTTTCCAGCATCTGACACAGTGCCTGGCACAGAGTATGTGTTAAAAAGATTGAATAGAATGGAGCACTAATCATCTGTGGGTTTGAACTAAAATCTTTTTGTCAAGTAAATAGTGACCATGTTAAATTATAACTGACCTGAATTGGAACTTGATAATTTTAACTTGATAATGCAAATTCAAGCTACAATGTCACTTGAATTTGCATCTTACAGAATATGTCTGGCTTATCATTGGATATTATTAACATGTATAATATATAATCCTACCTAAGATGATAAATGATTACCATCCAGAGGAACAATAAATAGAACCATGATTTATAAATTTATTAATCATTCTAATTGCAAACAGTCACAGTATTTCAAAACATTTTTACTGAATACATAAGCAATTCAGATGTGTCTATCTGGTCTTCAGGTTTCCCCAAGTGCATCAGTTAGGATTTGAACAAAGCATTAGAAATGCCATAATTGCTAAGGAATAAGACACTTATTGTAGGAATTTCGCCTCATGAAATTGTGGGAGCTGACGAAGAAGTTTATGGAAAGCCACTCCCTCTGCCTCTGGTGGTGGGCCTGAAGTCATTGCAAGACAATAGGGCTGACAGTCTGGTTGCGAAGTGGGGTTGTGTGATAACAAACTGGAAACCACAAGTATGAGCTGGACTCCTCATCTGCTTCTCACTGTTTCTGATCTTGAGATGCAAGTGACCTGCAGAAGGCATTTGTTCCCTTCTCCATGGAGCTGCATACCTGCCTGGCCCAGGACTCCAAGAAGCTGAAGGAAGACACATCGGGGAGCTGGAGAAGCTGCAGGCCAGCTACAGCCCCACACTGAAAAATTAGGCCAGCAGGTCAGCAATGAGGTGCACAAGCTTCAACAGTGCCCGGCACCTTCACGGACCTTCACAGCATAGTTGCTGCTGCTTTCCTTATGCCTTCCAAATCTCACATGAATTTCTCCTGTGGTCAATTCTCATCTGGAACTGTTAGGTAGACAGCAAGGAATTTTGGGTCTCCTAGGAATGAAGGTGGGTGCTGTTGTCCTCATCTTGGTCCTAATCCACCCTAATTCTCCATACCTGGGGGAGAAGGGGAATACCCTACAAATCTGCCGATCAGAATCTGACACACCAGCTGCAAAAGAATGCAGAGTACTCTCTAGCCCACAGGCCAAGCAGCATGGGTACATAAAGGCTGGAAAATGACCTACAACCCACATGCGTAGTTAAGGCTCAGGTCATGTGACTCCCAACTGTCCAATCAAAGTGGTTCCATGGTGACCTCTGAACCACAAGGGAGGTCCTTATCCAGGCACTATAAAATAAGACACAGACCATAGCCACGTTCTCTCTCTTTGACCTTCCTTTTGCCTACCCTACTGCGACAATGGGTCTGATCGTCATCTGTGGTGTATGTACCATGCTCTATAAACCTATATCTTGCTCTTGCCCTATAATCCTATCTTTTTCTCCTCAATAAACCTCATTTTCATTCTTGTCTAACTTAGACGTGTCTGGTCATTCTTCAGCCAGGAGTGCACCAACAACAGACGTTTCAGACCAGAACCTGACAGAACCATACAGAAAAGGGATTCTGGGAAATATTATTTCAGATTAGCCAGGGTGACACAATATAAAACCATCATGCTAAGTAATGCTTACACGCTCTGCACATTTGTGTTTTTCCCTCACTCAGAACTAGTGCTACTCCAAGTGCTTGGTAGATCACCTCCCTTTGACTCCCAAATATTTTTCAAGATTATTGAAACACATGTCATCCTATTTCTTCTCAAGGGTAGGCACAGCTAAGTCTCTGCTTAAATGTTTGATACCCTGAAGTAGTGGAAGCATGACACAGCTCCACAAGTGACCAAAGCTAACACACTTCCTTTTACTTTCATCCACCAATAGAAACATCTAGACACCACTGTCAGCTTTAGTTTCCGTATCAACGACCCACAGTACTAGAGTAAAGAGACAGATTTTAAATTCCTAGCTCCATACCCCAGCTTCCATATCTGTGGTTAGTCTAATGACAACCTAATAGCAATGTTTGAGCGAAGAAAATTTTTTTCTCTCACACACTAATACCTCCCAAGAATAATCAATGCTTTTAGGCATTTAGTAGCTTAAAACCAGACTTAATTGAAGAGAGAAGAGAATTCTCCATCTCCAGGGTGGAATGGTCCTCCTAAAAATGTCCCAAATAGTTATTACTAACTTGAAACTTTAATATCTTTTATGAAGCACTGGCTTTCAAGTTCACGATTGTTTTGTGGTTTTCTCTAAGAATAATAGGTCAACATTTGCCTTACACTTGTATGGCTAAAACACCACTTCTGGTAATTATCATAACCTTCACCACCAAATCAAAGTCTGTTCCAGGGTAAATTGATATCTCCAACTCTAAAAACAGAAAACTGTTAGCAACTTTTAAAAATTTCCTTTCTAGTTAAAAATTTTAAAAGTTTCAACTAAGCATTCTATTGTTTATCTAATGCGCCTCCCCACAGAGACTATTTAGTGTCTGAGTCTCAGTTTGTGACATGCAGACAATACCATCCTTGAAGAGGTATTATAAGAAATAAATTAGATTTAGTATAATATTAAATATTTTCTTGGCAAAGCTTAACACATAAAGTACTTATCTTATTCTATATGTGCTGCTATCACAAAATACCATACACCGGGTAGCTTACAGACAACAGAAATTTATTTCACATAGTTGTGGAGGCTAAGAAATCCAAGGTTAGGGCAATGACCTTGGCAGTTTTGTGTCTGGTGAGGGCCCACTTTCTGGTTCACAGATGGTAACTTCTAGCTGTGTCCTCACATGGTGGACAGGAGAAAGCAGTTCTCTGGGGCCTCTTTTATAAGGGCACTAATCCCATTCATGAGGACTCCACCCTCATAAGCTAATCGTCCCCCAAAATGTCTCACCTCCTTATAATATAACCTTAGGGTTAGGATTTCAGTATATGAATTTTGGGAATACACAAATGTTCAGACCATAGCAGTACTCAATAGATAGAAGTGATTATTATTATATTATCCATAACATTCACTTCACAAATATGCATATGTACAAACATATGCATGTATGTGTGTATGAATATATATCCTTATATATTATCTGTTACATACACCAGAAAAATAATTGCTGTTTCCATATTGTGCACATATGTGAAAGAGAAAGAAATTCATCTATATAGGGAGTGGGACATGGAGTGAAAGAGACAGAGGGGTACTGAGTGAGGAAAAATTCAGTGAAGTAAAACAGATACTTTCTATAAATTAACTGTAGTGAAATCTTACTCACACTCCAATTTGTACCTACCAACAGATATGCTTGAATAGTCCACTTGATGTCAAGTCTACTGAAATCAACTGCCCTTGACCTTTATTCTTACTCACTATAAAAACAATACTAAAACTTTTGAGGACAGCGAGTTATTCACATTTCCAGGGTTTCTCATAAGAACAGATGTTATATACTAATTTTTTACCTTATTTAAACCTGCTAAGTCATATTATACTTAAATGTGCAAAGTTGGAACAATGTTAATTTTTTCCTGACATTTCATATTCTTCAAATGTTTTTTACTGTTTTCCAAAATAGGGCTATTTAAATTGTATGGGAGAATCTCTGCATTTACCATGCTCTTCTTACTTAGCAAAATAATACAAATAATAAATTGTTTGACTCATATTGGTAATGAATTCTTTCATGTGCCTAATACTCACTGAATAATTATTGACAAGAGATTCTCCTGTGTGCCAGATATCGTTCTAGACCCTGGAGAAGCAAAAACAGGTCTCAGTTTCTGGCTCTAACAGATATATTAAGTTTACTGTGAGGGTAGACATACATTTTACGAATAACTAAACAATGAGATCAGAGATAAATACAAAATGCTATATGGTAAGAATGAAACGAATAAATATTTTATGGGAGACAAAGGGAAATTTATTAAATATGGTGCCATGGAGGTGATATTTTAATTGGATATTGAAAGATAAGTAGGAGTATCTTAGACAGAAATAATAGAAGAGGATTTTAAGCAGAGAACACAGCCTGAGCAGTGGCAGGGAGAGCTGAAAGACCATGAGGCATCCTGGGTTAAGGCATGTGATGCCCAGGACAGGAGCATTTAGGATCAGAGAGAAGCAAACAGAGCAGGGAAATTTGGAAAAGCAGCCTGGGATGCGTGTGGAAGAAGTTGAGCTTTGTTCCATCAGCACTGAACCCTTCACAGATTTATTTTCTGACTTGGAATATTTGAGCTAATACTGACTTAACTCAAATATTGAAAAAGCGAAAATGAAATAAAATGGTGTAGAACTTTTTCCTGTGTATTTCTTACTTTAACCTGGGCACCATAATATTTGGTAGGTTTCCAAACAATTTGGAATATATTTAAAAGGTCTGCTAATGGAACAAAGGTTCAAAGTAAAGTAATTGTAACTCATGAAAGTCTGGGAGAAAACTCTGAATAGAATTCCACTTTCAGTTTCCATTCTAAGGCTTTTTGTCATTATATTATAGAAAGATTTAGTGAGGACCTGAAAGACTGAGGGGTCTTTTCCTTCTAGTTTACCTATCAGTAGTGACTGTAAACTATTTATAAGTACATAAATACCTACGATGTTTTTAATGATACATTAATGTATGAGAACAATATATTTTTGGGGTTGGGGGACATCTGCATAAGAAGTGTGGGAATAACAGTCAAGGAATTTCAAAGATGCCTGGGACTGATTTATCAGAAGACAGTAGGAGCAAATTTGTATATAGAGGTTTATGTTATGATTCAAAGTATCTGGAAAAATAACAAATAATTCCAAGTAATATTTAAAACAATCCCAGAAGTTAACATTCTTTCTCTGAAAAGAAGCTAAAACATTGATAGAAAGAATGCAAAACTCATATAGACTGATTTTCAGAATGACACCAAATCAGGGAGGAAAAGAAGACAGAGGAGATAATTAATTTTTAAAACTCTAGTGTCAGAATTTCCTAAAAGTTAAACTAAGAATCATTTTTATTAACTTAATTTTATAGAAAAAATCAAATATATGTCAAATTAGAATCATTTACACCCATTAGCTCCTATAAATTGATATAGGTATGTTTTACATAGTTGTCATTAGGCTGTACATTTAAATTTTTATTTTTATCCATGATTTCTTCATATATATATTCATGCACAGTAATTTCTAATTATTACAATGTACTCTAATTAGAATTTCTAGTTGGCCCAACAGTGTAGGTGACAAGGTATTTCTACCAACTCCAAATCAAAAATCACTACTGTTCATAACTAAATTACATCTGAAAACAAATTAAGAGACCATATTTTATTCCCAGCTATTCATATCATTAATATCCCAAGTAGTTTTACTGCAAACTTAGATTACCTTCTTCCGACTCCATTCTCCCAACTGTACAATGAAATGGTTGAAAGGAAGATGTAGGTCTTCCAGCTGAGATCTTGAAAACTAGCATTCATTCATTCACACATTTATTTATCCATTCCATTCAACTGGTATTTACTAGATATGACGTCTGTATCAGGTGCTAGGATGCAGTCCCTGTGGATATAGAAGTGAACAAGACCTGTCCTCTGGAGTTTACATATTCATGATGGGAAACAAATAATAAAATAACAAGTACATGAGATAATTACAGATAGTTATAGATGCTGGTGATATGATTAAGAATATCGGGTAAGGAGCGAAGATTTGGTTGGGTACGTTTGTACAAATCGGCATACAATGCAGAGTATACTTGGCCTTATAGTCCTTCATATTTGGGTAGTGTTTCTGCAATTAAATGACCCACTGGTACAAGTAGTAAAACTAATATGCTTATAAACATTTGATATATTGTTCTTTATAGATTAGCTGCCCAACATTGGCAAAATCCCTTTAAAAATATAATTATAATCTGGAGCATATAGATAGAATATTAACATGGAAGCAAAATATATTTAAGTAAGAAGGAGATGAGAAGAGGGCCACTCACTTTTTCCTTTTTAGGGCACCATGATGGATGAGAAGGTGGGTAATATTTGCCATGTCCAGAAAGGCAAGATAAAATCACAAATCCCAGATTTTCTTGTGATTATAATTGTAAAAAATATGAAGCAGATCTTTGTTTTAGGTCATAAGGTCAAGAAATTCCTAAAGTAATTATTTTCTTAGCTGATTAGGGAAACAAGTTCTATATCTTTCAAACATGTATAAGATACTTCAGATTGTACTATGCAAAATGGAGCAGAATCATAGAATAATGAAAAAGTAGTTCAAAATCTGGGTGACAGAGAATGTCTGCTTTATCGATATGTTTGTTCACATAGAAGTTTTGGAAAATAATGTTAAATATGCCCCATTCTAATAGAATTCTAGAGAGGAGAGGATTTTTCTTTTATATGGATAACACATCAAATTTAAAAAACTTTTTTAAAAAGGCAAAATTATACCTCCCCCAAAACATGGATGGCTTGGCACCCTGAATGCTGATCACACCAGTTTGCAGGAGAACAGCTGCTACCTAATCGAGGATCTCTGGTCAATGCAGCAAGACAAAAGAGAGTAAGTTGATCTCAGTCAAAGAACTTGTAACAGTGTAACAGCAGAAAACAATCTGCCCAATTTCCAAAAATAATGAAACTACTATGAGATACTGCCTCAAAGGCAGAGCTAAAGATGTCACCACTAATTATTTAGGTCCAAAAATTCTTTTTCACAGTATGGAAATAAAGTGTGCATATTTAAACCATTTTAAATAAGGTTGGTTTATTTCTGCAGAAAATTATGATTTTAAGACACTAATTCATTTTTCAATCTGTTTGAAAACAGTAATTAATGACTCACTTTGCACTAAAGAAACTATTATGCAATTTTTAAAATAATTTTTTGGTAACTAAAAATACTGTGAAATTAAAATGTGATTTATTTTAAGATAAAAGCTTCTAGTAACTAGGTACATTGATGTATAAAATGAAAATTCATTCTACTTTCTTAAAAAGCATGACAGTGAGAAGTGTCACACTGGCTATGTCATAAAGAACACAGAGCATTGCTCCTCATGCCTTTGCCCACATGGGTCCCATGACAGGTTTTGATGCAATTGTGTCTGTTGTCACCCCCATGTTTTAAAACAGGAGATTTGGGAGCAAGTGTTTCTCTCTTCTTTCAGTCTTTTGCTCTTTGCTCAAGGTACACTGGCACAGTGAACTGTCATATCGTGGACAAAACTAAAGACAGGTGAAAATGGGCCACATAACATTCAAACTGGCTATTCAAAGATGGTGAAGAGCAATCCAGTCAAAGAATTTTTGTGGATTGACTATGATCCTTTCCCCTTTGGATGCAGAATTAATTTGCACCTCATTTTCTAGATTAAATACAGAGCTTGCAGATATTCAGTGGGCAGTATTCACTTTTGCTTTTGATTCAAGAGAGTGCATATTGCTCTCATTGTCCTAAGATCACCACAAATTGATGTGGCTATAATTCTGTACATGGCAATGATTCTCAATATGTGAAAGTAGGTAAGAGGCTTCAGTGTTTTTTTTTTCTCCAGACTTTGAAAGTAAAACAAGTTAATATGTCTTCCCCATCTTCAAACGATATCCTGTTTTGCTGGCATGCTTCCATGACAATAGCAGAGACCTGCCCTCTAATACTGCATTAACTCTGAGGGGCAAACATTACAGTTAAAATAGTTTAAAATATATGAAAAATAATTTTAACCCTTAGGGTATAAATAAATAATAGTTGATAGTTGACATAGTTCACTGTTACTGCTTCTTATCTCTTTTAATTTGTTTTTACTTCTCTTCTATTCTATTCTCCATTATCTTCTTCTTATTTGGAATTACTCGAAACTACTCACATGAACTAGCTTAGTTAATACCGGTTGTTAACACTTCCTAAAAACAGCATAATTGCTTTTAACTCATAGGTATACTCATTACTTTTAACTTCAGCTGCTATCATTGGTCAAAAATATGGGCTGGTAAAATATTAAAAATGCTATATGTCCTTGAAATATTTTTGTTACATTTTTGAAGGCACAGAAGTATCAGCGGTAATGCAAGAAGAGAACATAAATCCATGTGCTTTGGTGAAGAATGTCAGGTATGTGGATGCCCATATCCAGCTTCTCTGACTGCCACTTTGACACCTGCTGCAGAGATATTATGAAGCCCAACAAGATAGCAGCCCCCACCTGACACCAACTAGAGGTGGGAGACAAATCAGACTCACAGTGTCTGGCAGTTAAAACTTTGATTTTGCTGTTTCTAATGATACTGATATATACACTTAACAGGAATGGAGTCATTTGATGCTAAATTTAATAGCATGTTAATTTTAAAAGAATCAAAGTATGAGAGAGCAGGCAGTATAAATGTATAACATGGTTCCCATTTCTTAATTCAATAGGTAAAAATTTTCACCATAGACATCAAATGTGCATTTTTCTATGAGTATCCCATTCACGTAGGTATTCCACAGATTTCAGTCTTCACTCCCCTTTAGTCCTCAACCTCACACTCTCCATGGGGGATAGCTTCTGCTTTCATGACTCCAGTTCCAACAGTAGATTTATGATCCTCAAATGTATATCTTCAAACTAGAGCTCTCATTTGAGCTCCTGACCCATATATGCAACTGCCTGCTAAATCTGCATCTGTTCTACTTCACGTCTCCAAATCTGAATGAATTCCTCCCCACTATCCACAGTGTGCTTTATCTTTGGTGTAGTCTGCCCAGTGAACACCATCACCATTCACCTAGTTATCAAGAGCAGCACTGGAGAACCTGGCTTCCTTCTCCTCCTTCATCACTCTTAATATCATCAATTCGGGACCTCTTAATTCTTTTCATGTCTAGATGTCAAAACCACCTATCTCACTAGACAACTCCTTGAATAGATGCACTGTTGTAGCCCTAGATCCTAGAATAGTACTAGGGATAGGCTCAAAGTTATGCTTTCAATAATCGTTTGTTAGCTGCTTGATCACCCAATTCACAAATACAATATACTTACTAGATCTAACATGGATTTTATCCATTGTATGTATCATTTATTCGGCAAATTTTTTCTTATACCTGTGAGTCCAGATTTTTGATAAGAAACTTGCTGTGTCATAAAATGGCATTGATTGAATCCCTAGGAAACATTTCTGCCCTATTTACAGTAAGTCACCGGAGAGTTCCTTTGGCCTATGGATTTCAGCTTCTTTTGAGTACTCAGGATGAGCAAAAATTACTACAGAGTAAAAGAGAATAAAGGACAATGGCAGGAGGAAAGGGTTTGGGTTTCTTTAACCTTATTTTTCTGGCCTGCTAAAGTCAGATTTTTCTATGTTCAGTATAGTTTAAAACCTACCAAATGACATGCAATCTTGACAGAAACAAAGACAATGTAGTTCATCAAATTTGGTTCTATCTCTATGGATCTTTACCTTGTTGGAATTATCTCTTTGTGCATCTTCTATTTCTTTAACATTCTAAATGTAGGAGGTGTGTTCCTTGTATGAGCATTGATGTAATCTAAGAATTGTTAATTCTACATTTTTTACCAAACTTTTGTTAGTCATCATAGATATGTCCAAATTCAAATTCACCCCCGATATTGAGTCTACCCCAACCATAGCTGATGACCTCTTTCTTTGGACTGTCATTAGTCCTCGCCTTTGATGGTGATGAGTGTCAGGGGAGAATTATTAATACATAAGGGAAAGAATATTGGCCTCATATTTAGGCCCAAAAGAAAGTAAGATTTATACATATTCTAAAGGGACAGACTGGCTCCCAGGGCTGTAACAGGGGAGGATACACTGATTAAATTTATTAACTTATTGATACTCGAAGTGTGGTTTGTGGACCAGCTGTACTGACATGATAGTTAGCTTGCTAGGAATGAAGTATCTTGGGCTCCATCCCAGACATACTGTATTATAGTCTTTTTTTTTTTTTACAAGTTTCCAGGTGATTCTAATACATATTAAAGTTTGTGAAGAGCTATATTAAATTATCTCAAGCAAAAATATAACATACTGAAGGAAAGTTGATTAATCATGAAAAGTATTTTTTAAAAATGGATAGTCCCAGAAGAAAATGCACAGAGTCTATCCCACTATAGTTTGGGGAAAAGAAGTCAGTCAAAGTATCTCCACTGACAAATCCATTTCTACTGTTAGTTCATCCTACACAAGCATTTTCTGTCCTAAAGAAGTGGAGTAATGAGGAATCATAAACCCATTTATGACCAGAACACACTCAAGGGCCAGATATGGGTACCTTCTAGCAATGGTTAAATCTGACGAGCTTCCTAGTCACTCTATATGGTTATTCTCATTTTAGCAAAATCCTTATTGCAGTTCATTTTTTCTTCATATGAATTCAGCAGAGAGTCTTATCTGATAATCTAGTAATCTATGGATTTGGCAGAGAGCCTTATCTGATAATCTAATAAAGAGCTCTAATTCTGAGCTCTTTATTAGTTTGAACAAAGTTTATATGTCTCTGTCTGCCCATAAAACTAGTCATCATGGTTATGTCTAGGTTAGGAAAAACTCAAGCTTATAACAACTTATGACAATTAGACTTTCGGGGGCTTGGCTTCTCTCTCTTTCTCCCTCTTTGTATAGTATTCCTTCTTTCCTTTCAGTCTTTTCATCCTTCCTTCATATTACTTCTAAACCATTAACATAGTAACACATAAATATCTCTTTGTTTAAAGCATTGTGCAATCTACATACTTAGGAAATATAGTATAAGAATTCCCCTTGTACATCCTTCCGGTTTGGCAACCAGTATCCTCAGAAAGCATGACTGCAATTTTCCTTGTATCTGATGAGATGAGGGATTAAGGAATGCCAAAGGGTTAGGATCAAGGGATAGAATATCCATTTGCCAAAATCATTGTAGGAGTTTTAAATAGGGCAAATCTTTGTGTCAAACCCAATGTCCATTCATAAGAAACAGTAGATCTTCTCTTTTGATAATTTAATGATGGAAATTCCCTGCATACTAGCCAGCAGTGAAGAAATGTTGCTTCAAACAGAATTACGGATGCTTTTAAATGATTCCATGCAAGGGTTGCCTATGTAAAGAACTAGCTCAAATTTAAAAAAGGAAAGGTCATGTGTCTCAAGAGTAAGTGGGGTATGACAAAAAGAGCATTAAATTGCAAGCTGAGGGCTCACATGGCTAATTCTGGGCCCTGCCACTCTCTAGCAGTAACTGGTGAGTTACTTCATGTCTCAGTCCCTCACGTCTTCAACTACAAAATGGAAAGTTGGATCTTTCCAGTCCCTTCCCACTCCAACATCCTTTTTTCAATGGTTCATCATGAAAATGATTGCAAAGACAAAAACAACAGTGGGGCTTATGTGAAATAAATGAATAGAAAAAGGAGGAATATGAAAGCATGTGGGTAAAGTGTGGGATGAAATAAATCCATACTGCTTGATTGAATAAATGAGATCTCATTTCTTTATAAACAAATGAGATCAATTTAACTGACAAATTTCTGCCATACTTGTGGTCTATGGGTGTTCAAAGTGAGGCAGTCTTTTCTCACTGCCACGTCAGAACCTTGTCTGGTAACTGTGAGCTTGAAATCCCACAGAATATAAAGGGTGTGTTTTCTGGAGATGAGGTAGATTCCTAGAAGTCATTACTATAGAGGCAAGTGTCCTCTGTTCTATTTCATAGAAACTGCTTGACAGCAAATCCACAAGCATTAAGTGTATTTATTTGCTTTTTCTCATACTTTCTATGTGAATGAGAAGAGTTGGGAAAATAGGAAGTTTCAGCAAGGGCTCTGTTAATAACTCCAAAATAGACTCTTATAGTTTGATAAAAAATGAAGTTTTTAATTTCATATTCTCATTTTTGAGTCTAAGAAGACTGAGAATTGAACAAGAAGGGTGCCCCCTCCCTTTTTGCTTTCAATGTAATTATTTTAGTAAAATTATTTTGAAATGCTGATTTAATACTTTCCCACTTAACTGCTCTTTGATTTCTGCAGAGCCTAAGCAACTCCCAAAGTTCAAAGATCACAGTTCTTTACAAGGCAGCTCAGTATAACATGATTGTGTTCACACAGAGCAATGAACTGTAGTATTTCATGCTTTCAGAGTGGTAACTGTTGGCAGGGCAAAACTATTTATTGGTAATCCTTTCCACAGCTGCAAAATAGCTTCTGTGTATCATATCACTAGATCTAATTGCAATGAAAATATACAATACCTCAACATATCTACATCTAATCGAATTAATAAGACTGAAAAATTCAAGATAATCAAAGTTTCATATGCTGACATCACATAATCTTACTGATAAAAGTTGCATATTAAATTTGTAACATGGCATGAAATATGCATTAAATTTAACTAATTTCAACTGACAGTGGTTTCTTTGGCTGCGACGCACAGTACTATATATGTGCCAGGAAGATTGCTGTTTAATAAGCAGAAAAAAATGGGGCTCATAAATGTTTGTGGAGGACTGGAATGTACTTCACTAAGACTAAATTTCAGTGATGTGTTATTTTTAAATTATAACAACACTTTGGAATTTCAAGTGTCTGATGTACTGTGTACCATGAAACTATACAAATACCCTCTGTTCTGAGACAAATCCAGTAGTTTCAGCTTTTCCACTGCCACCCAGGGGAGTTAAAAATCAATGAACAAAGGGGAAGAAACTTCTCCACAGTTAGCTACTGTAAATCAGCATTAGGAAAAAATTGTTCTGCTATAGGGTTTCTTCAGGAGGTTATAATCGGAGGCCATCAGCCAATGAATAACAAAAAAAAAATTTAGAAAAATATTCTAAGTGACTAAGAGATCTTCAACTGGAATTCATACTTAGCAAATGTGCTAGGGACGGGGTGTCAGGTAGCAGTGTACGCATGCTTTCTTGGTGTAGGGCAGGAAATAGAGCAACTTTAAGCATGTCTCATTACTTAAATGCATGAAAGTACTGACTGGAACAGCTGGGTTTTTTCAAAGCTTTTACCCTTCAGTTAGTTTGGATAAAGTAACTCATTTTAAAGTTAATTGTAGGTTGCTTTTAAATACAGTGTGAGGGGTCTCCAATTTATGATTCTTCTTTTCTTTATTGCAAAGATAAAAGTAATGTGTGTGCGTGCATGAGTGTGTGTGTGGGGTGTGTGTGTTTGTGTGTGTGTGTGTGTGTGTGTTTCAGTCGAAAGGCTTTTATAAGTTTATGTCCTGAGAGTATACTGATGGTCTTCTTAGCAGAGATGTATTTTTGTTCTATTGATACGTTTCTGGGTAATTCTTTATTATTTCTTCATTTTAATGTGTGTGAGATGCATTTCACTCTTTAAAACAATCCTCAGCAGAGCTTGATCAGAAAAGTGGGATAACCTGTTCCCACCTTTGTCATAATCTAATAAAAGATATTTTCAGAAAGTAGGCATTACAAATCCATTAATGTCACTGTACAACACTAGTGAGAAATAGAGATGAGATGCGAAAGCTATGGCCCTTACTTTCCGGGAGAATTACAATTTAATGTATAACATAAACATTATATACATATATACATGTATATTTAACTCTCCCCATTGTATATACTTATATAATGAGGGAAGTCAAATTAATATTTTATTCTTTAATGCTTTTTAAAATTTTATTTTTTAAATTGACAATAAAAATTGAATATATTCACCATGAATAACATATTGTTTTGAAATACAGCTTGTATACATTGTGGAATGGCTATATCATGCTGATTAACATATACATTACCTCACATGCTTATCATGTGCTTATCATTTTTCTGTGGTGAGAACATTTAAAATCTACTCTCAACAATTTTCAAAATACAATACATTGTTATTAAAGATAGTCACTTTGTGTACAATAGATCTCTTGAACTTATTACTCCAGTCTAACTGAAATTTTGTATCTTTTGAAAAACATTTCCCCACCCCTGGTAGCCACCATTCTACTCTCTACTTGCATGAGTTCAACTTTTTTACATTGCACATATAAGTGAGGTCATGTGGTATTTGTCTTTCTTTACCTGTCTTATTTCACTAATGTTGTGACAAATGACAGGATTTCCTTTTTTTTTTAAAGGATGATTAATAGTCTATTGTGTGTGCGTATTATGTATTTTATGAAAAAAAAGTGTGTAATCTTGGTCATGTTTTCTGCTTTAATTTTCAAATAAAATTCATCAGTGATACTATAGGGCTTGGAATTTTCTTTTTAGCAAATCTTTAGATAAAATAATAAAATTTCTTTCATGACAACACAGTTAATTTTGTGTTTCTTTTTTTGTTAATTTGGGTATTTTTTAAATAAATTTGTCTATTTCATCTGAATTTGCAAATGTTTTGGCATAAATTTAGTCATAGTATTATGTTATCCTTTAAATGTCTATATGATCTATGATAATCTTTTTCATTTCTGATTATTTTGTCCCTTGATTAGTCTAGCTAGGCATTAATAACTTTATTGAGCTTTTTATAGAGCCTGCATCTAGCTGCCTTATCTATCTTTTGTTGCCTGTTTTCTATTCCTTTGATTTCTTCTCTTCATTAATCCCTTTTTGCTATTTAATCTGAGTTTACTTTGCTCTGCTTTTTTTAGATTTTTAAGGTGGAATTTTGTGTCATTAATTCCAGATTTTTCTTCTTTTCTAATATAAGCATTTGAAGCAAGATTTTTCCTCAAAATACTTTTTTAGCTATGTTTTACTTTGACATTATATTTTCATTGTCACTCTGTCAGAATGTTTTCTAATTTCTCTTGTGATGTGATTGACCTGTGAATTATTCAGAAAGTGTTGATTAATTTTTATATATTTGAGGATTTTCTAGATAACTTTTTTTAGTAACATAACTAATTATGTTTTGGTAAAAGATTATACTTTGTATGAATTTTGATTCCTTTAAATTTATTGAGGGTTGTTTTATTCTCTAATTTATAGTCTACTTTGGTAAATCTATTATATGCACTTGAAAACGATGTGAAGTTTGCAATTATTAGATGCAATATTTTATAAATGTCAATTAGATCAAGGTAGATGATAGTATTGTTGAGATTTTCTGTCTTTACTAATTTTTATTTTGTTTCATTGCTCTATCAATTGCTGGGAATAGGTTTTTATATCTCCTGCTATAATTGTGAAATTGTCTATTTATCCTTTAATTTCATCAATTTTTATTCATGTATTTGTACATTTGTTATTAGAGGCATACATGCTTACAATTGTGTGTCTTCCAGATGAATTGTCATTTTTTAAGCAACATAATTTTTTATTCTTTTTTGTACAAATTTATGGGATACATGTAAAATTTTGTTACATATATATAATGTGTAGTGATTAAGTCAGGGTATTTGGGATATCATCACCTGTGTATAATAATTTTGTTAACTGTAGTCACCTTAGTCTGCTATCAAATATTGGATTTATTCCTTCTATCTAATTGTATGTCTGTAAACTTTAATACATTTGTCTTCATTTTTCCTCCTGCCCCCCTCACTCTTCTTAGCCCCTGTTCTCTATGTTTCCACTCTCTACCTCCATGTGATCAAATTTTTTAGCTTCCACATGTAAGTGAGAACATGTGATATTTGTCTTTTTGTGCCTGGTTTATTTCACTTAAGATAATGACCTCCACTTCCATCCATGTTGTTGCAAATGACATGATGTCATTCTTTTCTATGGCCAAATGGTATTCCATTGTGTATATATAACATATTGTCTTTATACACTGATCCATCAATAGACACATAGGTTGATTCTATATCTTCACTATTGTGAATATTGCTGCAATAAAATGTGAATGTTGGTATCCTTTGATATATTTATTTCTTTTCCTTTGGGTAGACCCCAGTAGTGGGATTGAGTGATCAAATGTAATCCTATTTTGAGTTTTATGAGAAGTCTCCATTCTGTTTTGTATAGTGGCTGTACTAGTTTACATTCCCACCAACAGTGCATAAGATTTCCCTTTTTGCAACTTTACCAGCCTCTGTTATTTTTAGTCTTTTTAATAACAGACATTCTGACTGGGGTAAGCTGATACTTCATTGTGGATTTGATTTGTATCTATCTGATGATTAGTGATATTAAGTATTTTTTCATATACCCATTGGCCACTTGTATGTCTTCTTTTGAAAAATGTCAATTCATGTCCTTTGCCCACTTTTTAATGGAATACTTTGGTTTTTTCCTGTTGAATTGTTTGAGTTCCTTGTGTATTCTGGATATTAGTCCCTTCTTAGATAAATAGTTTACAAATATATTCTCCCGTTCACTCTGTTAATTATTTCTTTTGCTGTGCAGAAGGTCTTTCAATTTAATTAAGTCCCATTTGTCTATATTTGTTTTTGTTGCCTGTGCTTTTAAGGTCTTAGTCATAAATTCTTTGCCTAAAGTCTAGACCAATGTTCAGGAGAGTTTTCACTTGGTTTCCTTTTAGTACTTTTAGTGTTTCAGGCCTTCCATTTAAGGTTGTAATCCATTTTGAGTTGATTTCTTAATATTGTGAGAGATAGGGGTCCAGTTTCACTCTTCTGCTTGAGGCTATCCAATTTTCCCAGCACCATATAGTGAAGAGGATGCCCTGTTTGCTTTTGTTGGCTTTGTTGAAGATCAGTTGTCTATCAATATATGTCTTCATTTCTGAGTTCTGTATCCTGTTCCATTGGTCTATGTGTCTACTTTACACCAATACCATGCTGTTTTGGTAACTATAGCTTTGTGATATATTTTGAAGTCAAGAAATGTGATGCCTACAACTTTGTTCTTTTTGCTCAGGATTTCATTGGCTATTTGAGCTCTTTTTGGGTTCCATGTGAGTTTTAGGATTGTTGTTCTAATTCTGTGAAGAATGATGTCGATATTTTGATAAGAATTACATTGAATCTATAGATTGCTTTCAGCAATGTCATCATTTTAATGACATTAGTTCTTCTGATCCTCCAGCATGGGATGTTTTTCCATTTGTTTTGTCATCTATGATTGCTTTCATCAGTGTTTTCTAGTTCTCCTTGTAGAGATCTTTCACTTCCTTAGTTAAATTTATTCCTAGATTTTTTTTTTTTTTTTTTTTTTTTTTTTAGAGTCCAGCGGCTTTTATTAGTTTTGTCTCCTGTGCCATGAATTCACAGGGAATAGGTTCCAGCAGCTCAAGGTCCTGTCCTTTGCTTCTCACAAAGTGTGCTATGCCTATTACGCCATGAATTCATAGGGAACAGGTTGTCCCAGCACCTCAGGCTCCTTCTCACTGCTTCTCACAAAG
>CAUYSK010031907.1:0-16000 GCA_963575035.1 Avahi laniger
CTTAAATCAGTCTTGAACAATAAGATCTGTTATTTCAACAATCCCAAGATAAAAGAAACTTATCTTAAAAAAAAAACACATTTTTAATCATATGGTCATGTTTTTACTCTTAAATAAAAGATTCAATGATCGTATGAATGCATGAACAGTCCAATTAACATATAGTGACTAGCAAGAAAAGAAATAAATGATATGTCACTTTTATTATTGGATCTAGTTGATTTTTTATTAGTGTTTTTTTAATCACTGTTATTTTTCTTATTGGTTAAAGCAATGCCATAGGAAAATGAGAAAGCAGGAGAGAAAAATAACATATTTATATACAAAATTTATTTTTTCAATAAGCAAATGACATCTAAACTAATGTTTGCATTCAAGATTGAGAAAATTCTCCATTCATCCAGAGTAATGTTCAAATTAAGAAATATATTCAGATTTTGCCATATGGCTGGTTCAAACTGTTCTGTGTAAACAAAAGAAGATTAAGACTTATTTCAAGTTCATGTGAAACTAAATAAAATATGCTTCAGTATAACTGGTAAACAAGTCAAAATCCTCAGTAAAAAATCTTCATGTTATTAACAAAATGCTTTGCTCTGTACTAACAAGGTCTGACATAATCCTTGGTGCAAGATACACACTCAATTAAATGTATGTCAAATGTATTATGGACGTGTCTAGACTACTCTTTAAGTAATCTTTCTTCTATATTTTATTTTTCACCATTTATTATGGGCTCTTATGACATAAAATGCGCTGCCATAAACCTCTGCTTTCCAATTCGTGGATCCTTAGTTAGTAATTTTAGACAACAAATACCCAAATTTCTTTGTAGATACAGTCTTTATGGAGACTTAAATCCCCTCATAGGCAGGGGGCAAAGGATGTTCGAGGTGCCTGCCTTATTTTATCTTGAAAATTGATGCTTCCTGTTTGTAAAACCTTAACCAATTTTCTATCCTGAATATCTATCTGGTCTTGTATTCTACAAGCAGATTTTTTTTTAATTTTTTCTTCTTTTAGAGATGTGGTCTTGCTATGTTGCCTAGGCTGATATTGAGCTCCTAGCCTCAAGTGATCCTCCCGCCCTGTCCTCCGAAAATGCTAGGATTACAGACATGAGCCATCATGCCCAGCCTACAAACAGAATTTTTATACGTATCATCCACAAGCCTCTGACATGCAGTAGAAATTATAATTGTCAGTAGTTGAAATCTATTTCATGTTTATTGTGCTTAAAACATATTTATAATTTTCAACTTTGATATTCTTTAGTTTTTCAAGAAATGTGAGCTGATCTCAGAAGTATCAACAGTTACTCACTGCATACCCACTTGTGTTTAGGCTAAAGTAGAGCAATTTTATTTTAATGTTTATAGAAATTAAGTATAGATAATTTCAGCTTTATTTTTATTTTTTTCTGAGTTTAACTTTCTTTTTGTAATTGTTAACAGCTCTGATTTTATGCATTGCATATGTGCATAAACACAAATATATCTTTTTATAGCTATTGCTAATACATTATAAAATATTATGTTATTAGGACACCAAATATCTTAATCCAATTTCTGGAGCTTACTCTAGTTTTCTCTTTTCTGAATTTGTAGCCGTTGTTTACAACAGTGAGGAACCTGCTTTAATTATCCTCAATATATGAAGATATTTTCTGAATTCTGGAATACTCAAAAAGAAGCTTGAGGATTACTAACCCATACCTCAGTGAGAAACATACATAAAATTGGCATAAGTATTTGTGTACAGTTTTTTTTTTATTTTTTGCTTTTATTGACATCAAAATACTATTTTACAAAGTCAGGCTAATTTTCTTCTTCAGCACTCCTTTGTTGTGATCATAATTATCCACCTACTTGTTAATATTTCATTCAATTTGGCATACCCACCACATCATGGTTGATTTTAAGTACTTATTGATTTTTTTGAATATGTAAAATATTAAGGTTGTTCTGGAAGTCTAAACTACAAAAAGAGTATAGACAAAGAAATGTTACTCTTCCCTTATCTCTTTTATTCCATTTCCATTTTTGCATTTTATCATATTAATTTTTACACATCTAAGCATGCTCAGTAGTTTCCAGTGTCACCTTCCTGTATACATGAGCAGATATATGTATTTGCTTATTTCCCTTTCTTACATGGAAAATTGCATACTATAAATACTCTTTGTACTTTAGACTCTTCAATAAATGATATATTCTGGAAATTGCTTGTTAATGGTCCATAGAGTCCTTCCTGGTTCTTTCTATTTATTTTTAATTTTTTTATTTTTTTTATAATTATTCCAAGGTATTGTGAGGGTACAAACATTCTAATTACACTTTATGTCTTTGCCTCACCCAAATACTGGTTAAAGGCGTGCCCTTCCCTCCCTTTAGTGCTCCCCATGTCCTTTAGTTGTAGATTTCCCCCCCCAACCCCCTAATCCCTGGAGAGTATTTCTGCCATGTGATCACCCTAGTGTTGATCAGTTAGTACCAATTAGACGGCGAGTACAAATGGATCCCATTCTTCTACTCTTGCAGTGCCTCACTTTGGATAATGGGCCTAAATTTAGTCCAGGAAAGTATAAGAGGTGCTAGATCATCGTCATTTCTTATGATTGAGTAATATTCCATTGTAAACATATACCAAATTTTAGTAATCCACTCGTGGATTGACGGGCACTTAGGTTGTTTCCACATTCTTGCAATAGTGAATTGTGCCTGTATTGATGCTTCTGTTGTGAATGAAAAGCAATAAAAGAATCAACTTTGTGAGACTCATTCACTGTTTTCAGAAATTCTTACTATTTAAAATACATTTTAGATTGACAAATTGATTTGGTTAATTACCCTATGTATGAATATGCATTAATAAGATATTAGTTAGTGATATTTAATATGCATCAAACCCTATGCATTATCAATACGAATTAATTCATGTTCATTGTGAATTGTTTAATACATAATTTATCATATTTTGATGTGTATTAATAATATTAATTGACACACATATTAATGTGTATTAATAAGGTAATTAAATGTAGCAATTTAGATAGTTTGTACTCTTTTCTTTTTCACATACAAATTTTACATGCTGGGTTAAAAAATGAGGATTTTAACATCAACCAGGAATTGTTGGTCACTGAGCTGTATGCATTTATTCCTTCACTAAGTCAGGAAGTTTTAATTAGCACCAAGAACATCCTGGGCTTCAATAATAGAGAATACCAGGAGAAGGTGGAGGATGGGAAGGGCTCGCTGAGAGAGAACTGAAGCGAAATGTGCTGGATGAAAAGCCCTATGTGGGAGGGGAATGGAGAGGGAATGGCAGGGCTCCAGATGGGGGCTCCAGGCAGAGAACAGCATTTGTAAATGAGCCTGCAAAGAAGCAGTCAAGAAATTCGATGGAAAAGCAGGGATTAGGGCGATGTCATGGGAGCAAAGAAGGGAAAGTGGTTCCTGAGAAAGAGGTTGAGTAAGTTGAGGACAGAAAAGTGGCCACTACATCTGGAGGTCGTTAGTGATCTTGATAAGAGCAGTTTCAGTGGAGTGGTGGGGGCGGACGTGAGGAGGAAGTAGAGGTGGGTGGGAGTGCAGGGGGCCAGATTGAGCAAACAGCCCGTTCTTTAGAGGAGTCTGGCAGGGAAATACAGCACCCAAGTGGAGACACAGCACAGGAAAGGAATATGGAGTGAACAAGTCTGCCAACTAGATTATCCAGTTGAAAGTAAAATGGGATGATTCCGGAAAGGCATGGACCATCAGAGTAAAGTCCTTGAGAAGGACAGAGGGATTTTGCATCCCTAGAGCCATGTGTGGCACCAGGGCTGTAACAGGAGGAAGAATGCTGCCCCCTTGGTGACAGGGAGAAGGGGAAGCCAAGTGCACATGCAAGGGAGTTTGCAGATTTGGTGGTGGGAAGATGAGAGACTTCTCTCTGGTGCTTTCTGTTTCCTTAGTGAAGGAAGATGAGGTCACCTCACGAGTGTGGGGTTGGGGGTGGGTGAGAGACTTGAGAGGGAGAAGGGAACACTTCCCCAGTCACTTCCTCCAGTGCCGGTGCAAGTTCACTGGAGAAACTTAGAAAGATACCCTGCGGTGTTGAGAGCCTCTTTGGGTTTTGAGAATGTGAACCTAAAATAAAACCAGCCTGCCAGGTCATGTGGTTTTTCTGCAGCCATGTTTAAATGCTAGGCCCAAAGAAGCTAGATGGCTGAGTTCTTTTAGAGTGGGAGTTTTTAAAGAAAGGAAGAAAAAAGTGAAAAAACTGGTAATTCTTAAAATGAACAATCAGTGAACTAATCAAAACAAAAACAAAAACCCTTGCCCGAAATAAACATCCCAAACAAAAATGCGTAGAAATTCATGAGCTTCTAGAACACAGCTCCCTTTCTCTAAGGTAATTATTAGAATAACTACTAGGAAGTCGTCACAAATTGGCTGATTTCCAGCTCTAATAGGTAGGAATGTAGCCTTTGTTCTTCTCAGAATCTTGTTGGATTCATTACCTAGCCGGTTGCTAAGGCTGTTTCTACACTTCATTGAATCTCAGTTACCTGTTCCAGGATCCGTCATTCTGAAATCTTTTTTCTTCCTGTCCTACTTGGTAGAACTCTTGCTGTTGTCTTTTTAAGTTCTGAGCCTTTAACAGTTTGTCTCCTCAGCCTTTATTGGACCCCTAGCTAAGTTCTTTTGTCTGGGTTGTAGTGCACTCTTCAACTTTTGTATTCTTCCCCAGGTTCCTGGGGACACGTCAGGACTCCCTCAAAATAAGGCTTTGCAGAATTTGGACCATTGCAATTCTACAGTGTAAAGATGTTTAAATAGTTTAGCCATGATAACAGGCCATCAAAAAAAGAGGAACATTCACAGCCATAGCAGCATGTATTGTCTTCACCCTGACATAAATCCTTCATTTTGCATCTAAAAGTCACTTCTTTTCCTTTTCTTTTCCCATCTTTAGAGTTTTAGAGAACAGCTAATTATCATAATCAAAATGGTATTTTTTTCAAGGACTAAGATAATATTATTGAGCTATTGATACGTGTTTTCTCAAAGTTAAAAAAACTCCACAAACCCTTTGTTATTTAAAAATCCCTTAGCAATTTCTCATAAATCCTCTTAACATGTTTATGCTTAAGTTTTACACTATTTGCAGGCCAGGCTCCGCCATGGAGGGAAGCAGCGAGTCTGTGTGGGTCACGTGGGGCGGCGTGGTGTGAGGAGGCGGGGCTCTTTGTGGTCACGTGCACTTGGGTTTGCTTCCGGGTCTGCGGGGGCCTCAGCTGCTCTACCCGGTCTCTGGGGTGGCTTCTTTCTCTTGCTTTCCTCCCTACCTCCAGGAGACATGTCATGTCTGTACTTCCTTCCTGGTTCTGCTCATATTCGTTTGCTATGCTTTGGCTACAGTTATCTCACTTCTTCTTGTCCAGCTTTCCCTCTGCAAAATGAAAGGGAGACATAGCGTTGTTTTTGTTAATTTTGTATTTTCTAAAAACCCCACTGAAGCATTATATCTCGTCAGCAGAAGCTCAACAGAAACCTTATAGATTTTATTGAAGTGTTTGGCACGGTTCTCCAGCTTGTTGGTCAAAGGTTGGGGAAATATAGATTTCCTTCTGGAACAAGTGACAGTAGTTCCAGTAATTCGTTTCAACGCATGTTAACCCATGTTAACACCTAAATAGTCAGGGTGTGTCACATGTTCATCATGATGCTGGCAGAGGTAGGTAGTACAAAAACAACTTAATGTTTTTTTATCATTTTACCCTTCATAGTGCTTTAAGTATTTCTGTCCTCAAACTTTTTACATCTTTAGAACTATATCGGTGTACTCCGTAGAAGTAGGAGAAAATGTGTTGTAAGGCTCCAAAGCATACATAAATAATTGAAGGGTCTACAGACTGCCCTCACTCCATGTATTTGAACATAATTGGCTTTCTTTATAAACCAATGCTTTTATTTCATGAGTTTTAAAATGTTATATTTTATCAAGGGGTTCCTGGGCTTCACTAGACTGCCAGAGGGGTTCATGGCACAAAAACGCGATGAAGCACCCTGAGGGTACTCCCCGCAAATGCATACTTTTCTATTTACAGAGGTCTTAATCCTGCAGAAGGCTGGGATTCTTGTTCATCTCAAAAGTGAATTGCCAGTCATAGTATCTAGAAGCATATTTCTTAAACTTCTTATGATCTGAGAAAAGAATGGTGAGCCTGAATTCCTATTACATGTCACACAATCCAGGACTTGTAGAATGCTGGTCCCATGTCTAGTGGTTTAACTTTGCAATAACACCTGAAACAGGTGACTAGACAGCTTCCCTGAGCTGCCACAACTCCTGCCATAATAATATATTTTCCCATCAATTTGTTCCATTTAGAGATTATAATAAACATCCTGTATTTTAAACTACATGATCAAGCTCACTAGCTGCCTAAAATTGTTACTGTGCTAGTTGAAAAACAAAACAAGCCCAGAATGCTGATAACTTCATCCAGTAATACAATGACCCTCATGAAACATTTAAGCCAGTCTGATGATTTTCCTGGGGCTTTTCCCTGAACTGTTTATCTCAGAGAAGAGATAAGACTTTCCCTGCTGGGGAAATCTTCACTATGTCATGAAAAAAAGCAGCAATTAAAGAGGGAGTGGAACCCTCAACAAAGCAGGAATATTCCCTAGGGGAGCATATTTGCAAAATGTCCAGTCTGGAAAGAGAGAGCTGTAGAAGTAAAGCTGTTCCCAAAACACACTTCTTTTCCCAGAATTTTGGGCTGCATTGCTGGTTATAGATACAAAGTGTTAACACTGAGTGTCTCACCATTATCAGTTGCTTTTAAGTAGAAGGCAGAACACTATTCTACATTTTCTGAATATGAACATCATATATTTAACACCTGCCAATGTTATTCCATCATGGTCTGAGTGGGAAGAGGCATTTTTTTCAACAATCTGTCTAACCTTTGTAAGTAAACAACTTAAAATTATGATTCAAGCCTAGAAAATTATCAGAGATGAAAGCTACTTTTTTAAAAGCCTTATTGGACCAGTCACAGGGAGAAATTTAGTTATTCATTTCCCTCAAATTTATATCTTGAATTTTCTCTACACTACCAAACAATAACTTGGCAACTTAAAATTTTGGCCAAACTAAAATTTACAAATATGTCCTTTTAGTTTTGGCTATATTTTTTTTTTTAGCCCTAGTGTGTGGTGGTGGGGGGAGATGCCAGTAGGGTATAAAGAAAGAGTACCTGGTGGAAAATGAAGAGGTAATTCCAGTTGTTTCCCTAATTGGGTAAACCTGGCTGGGTTTGTTTACATCTTCAGGCCTCAGCTTACAAATGTGTACAGTGAAGTACTTTCTTCATTAGTGATTATGAATATTTCCTCCAACTCCAAAATTTCTTGACCTTGAAATAGAGCCAGAATGGCCACTTGTTTTTGGCCACCGAGAGGTGAAACGGTGGAAAATAACAGCACACCTGAATGGTGAAGGAACAAAAACTAGAAAACTGGCTTGGAGCAAGGAGACATTCTTGTTGTGTTCGTAATGCTGCGTGGGAAACTGGGCTGGCCAGTTTTCGTACCCTTAGGAAGGAGGGGTTTACCTGGCTTAGTACCTGCGAAGTGTAAAGTGGTAAAAGACATGACGTTATGCACTGTTTTATTTACATAGAATGTTTGTGTGTGCGGGTGGGGGCCGGTGGGAGTGGACGTTTTAAATAATCAGAGGAGGGCGGGAGGGTGCTCCATCTTGAGGGTGCTTGGTCTCTCCTTTGTTATCTCCACAACCTTAGTTTAGATGCATATCACACACATTTGTCTCTGGCTGGTTGTGTCCCTCCCTCCTCAGGCTCCGCTTTCCTCCGTTCCCCACTGTAGGCTTCTTTGCTGAACTGCTATGTTTATGTTTTTGAAGTGTGCTGTGGGCTGAATTATGTCTCCTCCAAATTCATGCATCGAAACCCCAACCCCTAGGATCTCAGAGTGTAAGTGTGTTCAGAGACAGGCTCTTTAAAGAAGTGATTAAGTTAAAGCGAGGCTGGTACGGTGGGCCTTTATCCAGTCAGACTGGTGTCCATATATGAAGAGAGAATTTGAACACGGAGCCCCCAGGGGCACAGGTGCGGGAGGACCGAGCATGTGAGGACACAGTGAGAAAGCAGGATTCTGCAAACCAAGGAAAGAGGCCTCCGAAGAACACAAACCTGCGGCACTTTGATCTTGGACTTCCAACCTCCAGGCTATGAGAAAATAAATTTCTGTCGTTAAGCCACTAAGTCTGTGGTATTTTGTTATGGCAACCCTAGCAAACTAATACCAAATGCCACTTTCACCATGCCACCTCCCTGCTAAGGCTCTCTAATAGCGCTATTGCTTCTTGTGTAATGTCTTACAATCTCTGCATGTCCTTTAGGGTCTTTTGTGGAGTGAAAAAATGATACAGAAAGAAAGAGGATTCTAGGGCCTTCTCAGTTCCTGTTAACCCACATGACCTGGGAAGCTTCTTATTCTTCTGGAGAGACTGTTATTCTCTTGTATTAATAGAGCCTGGCTGTGGGAGTGTGCCTTTAGTTTGAGTTGTCAATTAGACAAATCGCTGAACCTTTTCACACCTGTTTTTGTTTTTAAATCACAAAATAAAAATGAAAGAGATGGTGTGTGTCTATATATGTGTATCACTTAACAAAGTACCTGGGAAATGTGCCTGGGAAATGTTTAACAAGTGTGAATTTTAAAAATTAAGTATTCAAACCAGCAGTTGCTATCTTCCAGTTTATCATTCTGAGTTCTATGCATAGGCTGTATTTCCCCTTGATTATTTCTCAACACAAGACTCCATCTATGACATGGCCAGTTTTTCCTGGCATGCTATGCAAATTCTCAATTTTGTTGATTCGCCCTTTAGTCAGTAGCAATCGAGTGATCACTCTGGGTCCAGTAGGAATACAGGGAGAAGACAGAACTTCCCTTATGTCGCTCCCAGCTAGGGGAGACAGACCCCGTATGTAATGGTAATCGAGGATGTAACACTGTGGTAAGAGATGTCAAGGAGAAGTATGAGGGTCCTATCCTAGTGGACAGATTAAGAGATGGCTTACTTTAGAGAGTGAATTTATGCAGAATCCCAAATGACACGCATACATTATCCTGCAGAGATGGGGAAGGGAAAAGCAACAGTGAGGGTCTGAGGTGGGGTGGAGCTTCTCCAACATTCGTGACCTTTTCCTAGAGGAGATGTTTCCGTTTTCCCTTTTCAGACATCTAAGTAAGCCCTTTCACATTTTCAAATATCAGCTCAGTTGTTCACCATTTTTCTGAAGCCTTTTCTATATTAAACCATTGGAAACTCCCTTCTCTGAAACTCTAGTAGGTATTCCATATATATTTGTCTCTTTAAATAATGAGCTTTCAATAATGCAAATTTGAGAGATTAATAAGCAGCGTTAAAGACCTAGGAATAAAAATGAAGAAGAATAATCAATTCAAAAGGAATAGCATGGATGTGATTCGTATGGCACCAGGCGTCTCACTATGGAATGTGGTGGGAGATTCTGCACCACTGGGTTCTTGGCTCAAGAAACACGCCTGGTTAATTAATGTGTGTCTTTGTGTCTGGAGGCATGCTTTTATACTTTTTTGGGAACAGGGCAGTTCTCTTCTCAGGTTTTCTATAGTAAACTGAGAATATGTCTTGCAAGATGTTTTTAATATAAAGAAGCTCATTTACCCATCTTAATTCCAATTGTTTCTTCATTTCTTTGTGTGGATGATATCAAAATCTTTGCTTAGCCTGGGTTTAAAAAATAAGCACCAGGAAATTAATTAAGAATTTAAAACTTGAGTAATGCTTTAGTTTTATGTATCTATATAAGATTGACAATGATGGAAACATAACCACACACTGCCCCTTTTTGGTTTTAGAATACATTTCTATATCCAGCAGAATGGAGACAGCTTTGAATTTGGCAGCAGACAAGTATCCCCATGTTTTTTATTTTGTTAAATTTTAATGGATCAGAAACAACAGTATTTCTTTATTTCTATTAAAAACTCATTGCTGAGTATGGAAAAGTACATGGTCTTTATAAAAGGTGCTCAACGAATTTGGCTACTTAATTTCTTAGAAACTTCCATAGAGCTCAATCAGTCACATCAAGTTGAGGCAATTTAGGGAAAAGTATTAATATCGGTTTTATGAACAACAATAATAAATGATTACTTTGTATATTTATGGCCTGCTAGGTACTGTGCTTGGTGATTTATATATATTTTCTCCTTTTATCCTTCCACTGCCTCTGTGAGGAATGGGGGTCCTTTTCCCCAGTTACAGATAAGGAAACTGAAGATCGAGATCCCGCAGATAAAGGAGGAGACAGGCTTGAACTTGGATCAGTCTGGCTCCAGTTGAGATGTTGTCACTACTTAAATGCTGAACCTGTTGTTATCTACTCTGCTCTACACAATGAAACGAAGAGAAAGAGAAAAGTATCGTTTGAGTTCTTATCCTTCTTTCTTCCAGATGCCACAACCCTAGTTATAACCCCTTCTTTTCCTCCTGTCGTATCATGCTGTGCAGAGAGAGAGAAGTGACAAAACACTCTAGCCTGGGTTTTGGTTCTGCTCTCTTTTCCTGAGAAGGCCTCTTGCCCTGACAACATGACTAAAAAGGGTCTTGGACAAGCCACTCACTATTATGCATTCATGGCGAGCCAAGAGTTGCATCTCATGGGCAAGCGTGTGTTGAAAGAATAGCCAAGTTTCCCTCTTACTGATGTTAAGGAAGGAAGTCTCTAATTATAGGGCATGAAAACAAAAGGGAAAGAAAGAAAAAAGAAACTACGAGCTTCATATCTCTTCCTTCAGATATAAAAGACTGTATACACTCACCGAGAATGGTTATTCAGCATAGTTATAAGAAAAAAACAAAACCTATTTTGTGAGTATTCATGATACTGGTTGTGCAACCCAGTTGCAGTAAGATTTCCAGGACTGAGCCAATTGTGGGAGGAAAACCATTTTCCTACCGTTTCATGTAGCTAGTTGGACAGAAATGCCTTAATTCCACAGAAACTTGAAATATCTGCTGCCAGTATTAACAATTACAGGGAGAAAAAAGGATGGATGGGTGCCTATTCCTAACTGGAATTGAAAATGCAATCACTGTCTGACAATAATAGCCAGTGATTTTGTCCTAAAGAAAGTGAACTTACACCAGTGATTTCTCCACAGGACCGCTTTGTTGCTTCCTTTGAACATAACTTTGGAATAAAAATTATACATATAAATTAGATCTACCCATATATATTAAATTTTTTAAAAGAAACTTTTTAATTTTGAAATAGTTTTAGATAAGAAATTGCAAAAATATTAGTTTCCATATACCCTTCACTTAGGTTTCCCTAATATATTAATGTAATAATATCTTACAAAACCATAGTACATTACCAAAACCAAGAAATTGACATTGATACATTGCTATTGATTAAACTACAGACCTTATTTAAATTTCAACAGTCTTTTGTATGTATTTGATTTTATCCAGCCTGACAACCTGTGCTTTTTGACTGGTGTGTTAAATCACTCACATTTAATGTTATTAGACTGTATGGTTGGATTTCCATCTGACGTTTTGCTCTCTGTTTTCTATATGTCTCTTTTCTCTTTTATTCCTCTGTTCCTTACATTAAATAGATATTTTCTGGTCGTCTATTTTAATTTCTTTGTTGATATTTTAATTATATTTTTGAGTGATTTTCTTAGTGGCTGCTCTAGGAATTAAACTATGCATCTTAATTTTGTATAATCTACTTCATATAGATAATGACTTGATTCTAGTAAAGTACAGAAACTTTGCTCCAATATAGTTCCAATCCCTTTCTACTCCTTTGAGCTGTTATTGTCATCCACATTACGTCTGTGTATGTTGTAAATCCAGTAATATGGTACTGTAATTTATTGGTTAATAAATTATATATCTTTTAAAGAAGTTTAGAGAAGAAGAAAAAATATTTATAGAATAATTTATATTAACCTACCTATTTACTATTTCTGGTACTCTTCATTTCTTCCTATAGATTCAATTATCTTCCATTGTCATTTCCTTGCTCCAGTATAGTTCCATTCCTTCTTCTCCTTTTGTGTTGTGTTTTTAGTATATGTATATATATATCACATTTTTAATTAAGCACAATAAAATTTTATAATTATTCTCTTATGCAATTGACTTATACATCAGTTGAAAGAAGAAAAGATATAATATAATGTAATATATGTTACATATATTATATATCTACACACACTGTCTCTTAAAATTGTCTATATACTTACCTTTATTGGTGTTTTCTCTTTCTTTATGTGGATTTTGCTTACTATGTGGTGTCACTTCCTTTCAGCCTGAAGAACTTTCTTTACTATTTCTTATAATGCTTGTCTCCCAGGAACAAATTCTCTGTCTTTATTGATGTGACAATGTCTTTATTTCTCCTTCAATTTTAAAGGCTAGTTTCGCTGGATGTAGTATTGTTTTACAGTTGTATTCTTTCAGCACTTTAAATATGCCATCCCACGCCCCTGGGCTCGATGAGAAGTCATCTGTTAATGTTATTTTCATTGTCTTGTATGTGATGAGCTATTATTCTCTTGTAGCTCTTAAGATTTTCTTTTGGTCTTCATTTTTCAACAGATAGGCTACGATGTGCCTAGGTGTAGATCTCTCTGTATTTATCACACTTAGAATTGATTGAGCTTCTTTGAAGTATTTTTAATCAAATTTGGGATATTTTCTGCCATTATTTCTTTAATTTTTTTTTTCTCCTCTTTTTTCTTCCTTCTCTCCTTCTGGGATTCCCATTAGTATACGTGATGTTGCCATCTAGTCTCTGAGACTCTGTTCATTTTCTTCATTCTTTTTTTCTTTCTGTTCTTCAGATTGAATAATCTCTATTGCTGTATCTTTAAATCCACTGATTCTTCTCCAGCTAAAATATGCTGTTGATTCTCTTTAGTTAATTTTTCATTTCAATTATTGCACTTTTAACTCCAGATTTTCTGTTTTGTTCTTTTTTCTCCTTATTGATATCTCTTTATTGGTATCCTATATTTGATATGTTTTTGTGTCATACTTCCTTTGATTTTTTAGAGCATGATTTCCTTTAATGCTTTGAACATATGTGTAATAGATGCTTTGAAATATTTTCTGTTAAGTTTTTAATCTGGAATGCCTCAGAGATAGTTCCTGTTGACTGCTTTTTTCCTGCACATGGCTCACACTTTTCTTTTTTTTGTTGTTATTTTTGAAAACTGAAAATTTTAAATTATATATTGGTTATAAATTTTATATTCTGGTAATTTTGGATTTTGATCTTTCCTTTGGGGAAGTTATTGTTGCTGTTTTTTCTTTTAATGGCTTTCTTCAACTTGTTCTCAGGGACCTTCCCCTGTAGTGTTCAGCCTCTGATGTGTGTACTCAGTTGTTTTTTATTTGTTTGTTTGTTTTTATTCTTGTTTTTATGTTTAAGCCTAGTTTCCCCTGGGTCAGCATAGCTTAAGCTATAGACCAAAAGTTTTACTTAAGCACCTTAAATGAGTGTGTTTTTCACTCTGCCATTTCGTCTGTATATGGCTTAGCAAATGCTTTCAACATTGAGGGGGTTTACAAGTCCTCTCTGATTTTTACTTTCTGCATTCCTGAGGCCTCACATTTATGCACAGACCAACAGGAATAAGTGAGGCCTTAGCAAGGCTCTCTGTGCTTGTCTCTTTTTCTAGATCTCCCTTTTAAATTTCTGGCTGGTCTGCTTTTTTGTTGCTTGTGCCAACCAGTATGGACCCAAAAGGTAGCACTCGACTTCCCTGATTGTTTGCTCCTATGATCTCTATTTGACAACACCCTCTGGCATGGAATTTTCCATGCTGTACTCCACATATAGTTATCTTCCACTCAAACCAGCAAGGCAGCAGAGACACAAATCCTCAGGGCTGCCCTGCCTTCCCAGTTAGAACTTCCATGCTGTGAAACTGGGGGCAGGTAGAAGAAACTCCTTGCTAAAATGTCACAGACTCTCATTGTTCTTATTGAGATTTAATAGATTTTTTAAAAATAAATGCTTTTCATTTGTTGTAAGTCCTTTTGGTTAGTTTGTGATAATTCTGCCCAGTTTTTCAGTGCTTTTTGGGAAGAAAAGTTCCAAAGTTCCTAATTCTGCTATTTGGAAAGTTGGTCCACTTATGTATTGTACTTTCAAGTGGAAGCTTTGACCAAGACCCTAAGATATAAAATACTAAAATGGGTTGTGAAACAGCCTACCCTTTATGTTTTTAAGAAAGCAGGTGAACAAGAAGATTATATAAATCTAAATCTTACCTACTTCACAGTTATTAAAACATTGAAATAGTAGAGTAGTAGATATGCGAGGAGAGATTTAGAAGAGTTTTGTTGTTGCTTATCCATTTCTTTGTTTTGGAGACCACTGTTGTGAGTACAGCCTGTCTTTTTTTGAGAAGGAGATCTGGGAGGAATGTACCTCCTCATCCCCAATCGAGAGAGCAGCCTTTAAGGAGACCACTCAAAAAGCTCATCAGAAGGTTTAATATTTGTCTCCTGCAGTAGGTTGGTGTCTAGTCATGCTTAAGAAATATAAAGGGACATGGGTAGCAGAACAGAGAGTTTTATTTGGGAAGTAATTGTATTCTCAGAGTCTGTTGAAAGACAGAAAACAAGAGTATTTTCCGTGGACTAAAGAGAACCCTGGGAAGGGGCCTTAAATCACATACAAGGGGTTTTCCTGGAGAAGTGAAAGAACCTTAGAAAAACTGGAAGTGGACCACAGGGTGTTTTGGGTCTATAGAAGAAAACACAGGTTCTCAGCTAGAATAGAGATACATTGGCACATGTCAGGGAACATAGGGAAGAAATCTCAAAAATAGAGAATCTCAGAAGAATTCACAGAAAGCATTCACGAAAGAAAGACTCAGCTTAAATTCGTACCAGGCCCAGAGATCACAAAGCCAGCTTATAACAGTACCAGTGAAGTAATAGCTTTCTTGCCTTCCTTATCTCTCCTGCTTCATTTTTCTCTAACGATGAGAGGTTAAAAACTAGAGTTATGGAGCTTAGAAAGCGTTAGACTCTAGGGAGAGGAGGAGAGAAGAAGCCAATGACTTCACTCTTTTCTTCCAGTTAACAGCCTCTGGCTTGGGTAGGAGAGAGACTTCAACCCTAAATGGACCCGGCATTTCAATTTCTAAATTCTTCTTCTTCTTTTTTATATCCAAGACTTAACACAGAATTTGTGAGGCAGAGTGAGGTTTTATCAAGGCAGGAGGAGAGTTATCCCTAAAGGGAATTAAAGAACAAAAGAAATTTGCTCCAAGATTAAATATCATGAGTCATATTTGTTTAATGTCTAGTTATCTTCTAGTTCCTAATGGAGTGGTTTTACACACATGCACGTGTGCATGCACGCAAGCAGAGACAGAGACAAAGAGAGTGAGAGAGAATGAACTAGACCACAGTTAGTGATTTCAACCATATTTCTTGCTTTTGGCTTTAATACGAGGGGAGTCTAAATCCAAGTCTTGCTGTAGGATGACATAGTGGCTAATAGCTAGATGGTGAACATAGTGGTTATGAATAAAGTCACTGGAAATGAGAAAAGGAACTAAAGTTGCTGACACCAAACTTTGGGCCCCAGAAACAGATTTCCTCTAAACATTTGTGTATTAATCTCACTCGTTCTGGAATTTCACTCGTTCTGCTTTTTTTCCCCTTTATAAGTAGAGATTGATATTTAACATCCTTTGCTATTAAGAAGAGTTAGGAATAAAAAAGAGGGACATCAAAAGAGAGTGGAGCAGGCCGGGCGCGGTGGCTCACGCCTGTAATCCTAGCTCTCTGGGAGGCCGAGGTGGGCGGATCATTCTGAGCTCGGGAGTTCGAGACCAGCCTGAGCAAGAGCGAGACCTCATCTCTACCAAAAATAGAAAGAAATTAA